>JAGVSP010003136.1:0-62076 GCA_022494985.1 Micrasema minimum | reverse complement strand
GGTGTTAAAACAATAAAAACTAGGAGTACAATGTGTTATATACCTGAGCTTGAAAAATTTTTTTTTTTCATCATAAAAGATTTCATTAGTACCGCAGATTAAGTAAAATTCCACAAATTCTTATTAAAGTGCGGTTTTTTATTTATGGAAACTATTAATTTGACTACATAAATTATATTTGATAACAATTTTAAAAAAATTATCAAAAAAAAACTTCGTACTCAATTTTCTCAAAAACTATGGGTATTGTATTGTATCTTTTTTATTTAGCTATAAAAAAACAGTTTGATACAGCTAGTAATTACAATATCATTATTTCTAAACATTTGACTATAAACTACTTATTTTGATTTTACACTACACTATACTTATTTAAAACATATATTTTACACATTTTTTAAACAAAATTTAAACTCTTCGCACATTTAACTTCATCTGGCAAATTTTTCGTATTCCTTTAGTCCTTAGTAAAATAAACTGTTTTGTGTTCCCGCTAATCTATACTTTGGGAGACGAAAATTTCTTCGATTCCTAGTCTCATAGTTATGACCGTCTTGGTTGTAGCTTAAATTTTTGTTCAAATATCCGGGGAGCATTTTGTTTTTTACTTTAAAAATAAAAATTAGTACATTATACATTATTCTTTGCTTTACGGTCATCATTTCAAGTTTTTTTTAGCATAGTGGCAATTCCAGTTCGTCTATGGCATCTTAAAATAGTTCTCATTCCTTTGTTTTGTATAATTTGTAAGTTTCTCAGTTCTTTTTTGTTACATAGAAATAAAAAAATATAAAAAAAATTAAAAAAATTAAAAAAATTCTACAAAATCAACTCCAAATATGATGTAGATTCACTGGTTTTCCGCTTGTTTATCGAGTTTTGTTACACGCTGTATATACACGAAATAAATGCTATATATCTACATGAAGGTAGGGGTCATGGCATTGAACTAGGTTTATTATTTCAAATTTCAACTTCTAAACAACATGTCAAATGGACGTTATGCAGATTGGCAGTTTTGGCATTGAACTGACGATATAGAGTAAACATCGTATGTAAATATCCTCACTAAGTCATTTTGTTGTCTCGGGCCCAAAACTGTTGAATGATTTGGAGATTGAAGTAAAATATTCTAAGGACTACAAACAGTTCAAAACCAGAGCCAAGGACTGGATATGACTCGAGAATATTCATAAATAGAATTAACACTAGATCATGCATTTTTTTGATTATTTTATTGTTATGTATGTAGACTCTACATTGTAGAAAATTAAATGTTAATGTCCGTAACTCGGATTTATATCCAGCAAGTCGGGTCATGATAGATATACACTATTCAAACTAATTGTTAGGAATTTTTATTAGTCAAGTACTTAAATTCATGCAGCCTATACTAAAAGTTATTTTTTTATTACTAGCAACTCTGTTGCCTGTGCATAGCTTCCCTTTGTAACTAACTTCAGAGCATTAATCTATATAATCAGCTGTCATGTCAATTATGTTTTCTTCTCTCCACAAACATTAGTACTTAAGCCTTTGCAAAGTTAGCCGTGTTGGCACAAATATAATATTGTAAAACTAAAGGTTCAATAAAAAATAGTTTTAATCATCAGCACCACAAGAACCAACCAACTACAGTCCAACTCACCACTGATTAGTGATTAGGTATGTGTAAATGTGTGAATAAATAAATACTTACCAACACACTTATCTCCTTTAGGTTCCTCGCCCAGTGGACAGAAGCAACTGGCCCCTTCAACGGTCGCCCTGCAGCCGTGTGCGCACTCCATACTGTCACACACAGCGGTGGAGTTTCCTGAACAAGTAAGATCTCGTCATTAATCTACATCCAGCGCTAATCTAATCTACCTTGGCCGCATTTCTATACCATCGTAACCCTCGATCTATTCCTGAAATTTACCACTAGAGCAATGATTTTTCCACATGTTTTAGAATATCTAAAACGTGAGAAAAAATCTTGGCTCTGGTGCTAAATTCCAGGGAGATAATCGAGGCATACGATTGTATGGCTATGGGCCATTTAAGTGGCCACTGCATAAACGTGTCATATAGGCGAGCGGCCTCTTAAGTGGTCGCTAGCTTTGCGTGTCATAAAGCAGTAAACATGAAGTCTTTATACAAATCGATACGTGAATATGATAAAAAAAAGTGTTGTCTAATGACATCTCTCTACAAATGATCAAAACATTATGTACAATTATGTACACCTTAAGGATAATAGCTCGTGGATGGTGAGTGATATTTGTATGCATATATAAAATAAACACTAAAACACTAGATCCCTGTGATCTAATGATATAGATATAATGTTTATGTATTCCTTATGCCTTTTTTATTGTTTGGAACTGTAACGTGATGCGTACACTAGTTGCCGCCATGAATGGGTTAACAGTCTTTAAAACATTCTAGGGAAAAGGTGAATCTCTCAATGAATTTACATATCTCTAAAGGATAGTAACTGTCTCTACTACCATTACTACCTCTCCTCAAACCCTTTAAAACATCCTTCATTCATCCTCTTCCCTATCCCTTTCCTTCCTTCCTCTATTCCATTTCCAGATGTCATAATTTAGTGTATTAATCTTGTAAATAATGCAATGCTTTATCTTCCCACCAATACTCAGTGCAATAAATGATTATCACTAAAATAACTAAGGTTTGGCTGGAAGATATTTCTTAAAAGCAATAAGCCCGTCCTTGTAGTCTTGCTATGTAATTGTACATGAAGTTTTAAATAAATGGAACACAAAATGGATAGTGGAACAGAAGTAGATGGAACATAGTATCGACTTACCACAATACCCCCACTCATCGCTGTTATCGGGACAGTTGGGTACTCCATTGCAGTACAGGGAGATGGGAACACAGCTAGTTCGGTCGTGGCAGCGTACCTCATTCGGCGGGCAAGTCAAGCCCTTGGAACCTGAAACAAATTCAACTAAATTAGTCATTCATTAGCCTAAGACATAGTACAGCGGATCGACGTGAGGGAGGCCCATGTCCAGCATTGGATAACTATTTATTTATTGATTTCAGGATGATTTATTATATTAAAAAGCGCTGAAATCACCTCAAGAACGCTGTACAATAAAGAGGCTAGATCACAACACGTTTTGCAGCTACCAAGCGCATGGACGGTTGGGATTCTATTCTAGTCTCCTTCAGTTTAAACAGACTTTAATACATGATAAAAAAATAATTTTGAAGTTAATTTACATAGATTAATGTTAAAGCTAGTGAACTATATAATATTACAAAGGTGTGGGTGATAGTTACAAGTTGAAAGCAGAACTAAAAGTTGAAATTAGTTTTAAAAAGTAGGCGATCGGACTTGACGTTTGACTGGTGAAATGATTTTAGTGTGAGGGAAGCTAGACAGACCACTACTTATTTAGCAGCTACAAAGCACATGGATGGTTTGGAATCTAGCCCCCTTCAGAAGATCTAACTCGATTTTAGTACTGATTTTAACTAATGGCTGATGAAAAAGAAGAAGATTGAATTATTTATAATGACAAGGCTGTTTTCACACCATGTTAACAAAATATTTACGCTCTCGATCCATCTTTGCGGAAAAATACATACACTTATGGTGTGCATTCAGCTGATTGTTAGGAATTTTTATTAGTCTAGTACTTAAATTGGTCAGCTCATGGGAAAAGTTGTTTGTATTACTAGCAACACTGTTGCCTGTGTATAACTTCACTTTGCAACTACATTCAGGGCAATAGGCAGCTGTCATTTCAATTTTGCTCTCTTCTGTCCATAATTTTTGATCAAATAACACTACCCTTAGCAAGTTAGCCATGTTGACACAGATATATAATATTGGGATATCTATAAATAAAACACAAGGAAGAAACTCTTTTAATCTTCATAACCAAGAACCAGCCAATACAGTCCCCAACAATGATGATGCATGATTTTAGAATGAGTTCATACGAGGTAATCAAATACTGAAATGAGGTGGTGCAATGTACCACCTCTTTCAAACAACAATTTCAGAGAAGTGACATTCCTAACTTGAAAAATACTACCGTGTCTAGGTGTCTAGTTACCCACTACGTCATCAATAGGCATCTGCGTCATCTCTAGACATCTACGTCACACGTTTCATGTATTGGCGTAGTGATAATAAGTGGTGTTATGAAATTAGCCCTAGGAAGCGTACATTTTTAGAAAATTTGCATGGAGACTGCCCTTCAGTAGCTCAATCACAGATGATTGTCGACGTGCTTAAAAACGTGCTAAGCATTTGACCGATCACAATGAACATACGTTCATATCACGGTCGCGTAGCCAAGCACCATAGATGAAAGGCATACTTTGACAAATGTTTCGTTTTATTGCTTTCTCAAATTGATTTAAAGCAAATAAATGGCATGATAAATTGTGCACAAACAATTAAAACTATATAAAACTAAATTATTTTACTTTACTTACAGTTTTGGCGTATTTTCCATATTTAAAGCGTTAATTAATAATCCCGATCGATAACTTTTAACGGTGTTCCATTGTAATCGCGAAAACGTTAAACATCCATGGTGAGATATAAGTTATCACGTCGCTTATTAGTTATTAGTCATCTGTGATTCAGCTACTGGTGAATTCTAGTTGAACGACCACCTTAAATAAGGTGGGGTGTGAATTATAATAATAAATTACTGCGAACTCAGCTTTCAGCTGTGAAATTGAAAATCCATATCGTAAATTGCAACAATTTCAAAGTGAGAGGCCCAAGGACGATGGAGAGTGAAAATGTCAAGATGCAGTACTCACACTCGGCGGGCGACTCGTCGGACGTGTCCAGCCCCCGGGTGTCGTGCACCCCGCAGTCAGGGTCCCCATCGCACACCCACCCCGACGGGATGCACTTGTACGTGAGGGTGCACTCAAACTGGTTCTGCTTGCACGAGGTGCTGTTACCTGCAACACAAAATACATGGTTAATGTAAGCACACAGCTGTGAGGATCCATGGTTTACCATAAACAAGATGACATCAGCTGGTCAGCCATCTACGGTGTGGTTGTAATTCCAAGTGTCATCTAGATCTCGCCCAGAAATAATGAAATACAATTTAAATATTCAAAAGTATTACCTGTTGAGGGATTACTGTGGAATAGAATCATTTGTCAACATATGTTTGACAACACATATAAAAATGAATTAGAGCACATATATCTAACAAGATTCACATCCATGGACGGATTAATTGTGCCCAAGATTAAAAACAAGTACGGACAGAGAACATTGGAATATTTATTTCCAAAAATTTTCAATATGTTGCCCAATGAAATTAAATCATGTATTAACGTGAATAAAATTATTTTTAAACTGAGAGATTGGTTGGAAGACAGAACTACTTTATATTGATTCACCATAATTTGATGTAATGGTTTAAGCAATGTATATATTTCTCGTATCTCTATCATTTTTTGTATTTTTATAGTTTTGTAAACTTTTTTAATATTTATTTATGTTGTTGTATATATTTCTATGATAGATTTATAATTTTTGTTAATGGCACCCGATGACAAACAGCAAAAATTGCGGTTTATCGGGACGGAATTATTAAGTTATGATTATTTCTCTTAATAAAGACTAATTTAAAAAAAAAAATGAATGTTTGATAGGGCTGGTCATCAATTGTTTGTTGATAAGGGGATACTTCACAAAGCGAGGTAATTTTTTATGAGGACTAATCTATTGGTAAATCCATAGTATAATAGGTTATGAAATTTATACAGTAGGTTAAGATAGGTTAGGTTTAATCAAATCATTTAAATCAAATAGCCATTTAAAAGCAATATCCTTTATAATAGTTTATGAAATTTATACAGAAGGTTAAGATAGGTTGGGTTTGATTAAATAATTTAAAATCAAATAGCTATTTAAAAGCGAAATTATACAGTAGGTTAAGATTTTTAAATCCAACCAATCACAGCTTTGCCCATTTCTATGCTGCACCTCTATAATCAAGAGAGTAAAAACTCTTGTGGAATTTTGACAGCTCGACCTCGCTTTGTGAAGTATCCCCACAGTTTTAGATGAAGGTAAACAATCAATATTATGAATTTTGACAAACGTCAAATGTCAAATTTGGCCATAGATAATTTCGAACACCGAGAGTAAAAATTATAGGAATGGTACCGGTGACTAGAATAACAAACTTTGTTTACGAAAAACTACTGAAAGAAAATTATGGTGACAATGTTATACAAGTGTGTGGATCTGTGGATAATAAGAATAATATATGAAACTGTGGGTAATTTTTATTTTATGAGAAAGGAATGCAAATAGTGTTTCTGACATTACCGCTAGGAAAAAAGACAATCATAAACGCCGATAATATATTAAATAAGATTAATAAAGGATGGTGAAATTATATAGATATTTTTAAAGACAATCACGGTTAGTTGGAGATTTAATATTTATGTTTGTAATTTAATTAAATAAATTCATTTAATTCAGATAGATGAATTAAAGTTAGAAAGATTGAGAATAAACTAACCAAGGATTGAAGGGATTTAAAAAATAAGGAGCGGTACAATAATGTGGTGCGGTGTGAAGCGATAATTAAGATTTTTGTTGATACCTGAACGAGAGAATTTTTTGCGTGCGGAAAATAATGTTAAGATTAATGCGGAAAGAGGCTGACTAACAGCTGCTCGATCACAGATCAGTACCGAATTAAGAGTAATGTTAAGATTTCTTACCATGCGCTTCAGATTTCTGTTAATTTTTTCCAACTACTGCGATTTTGTACTGAATTCGTATGCGCAGAAGTGTCTTAAACCTTAAGAGAATCGCACCGCAGGCCCATGTCCCAAGGAAATGCCGGCCAGATCTAAGCCCCTTCAATTCTGTAAGAAAATAAATCCTACCTTAGTTTCCTAGAGGCTGGTAAAAAAAAAGATGAACCTTCTTGCTGAACTATCACCAATAAATGTCCAAAGCACAGATATTCAACAGATTTACAATATTGCCGACAAGATGAAGGCTTGATTTTAAAATAATAATAAATGCGAATATTTGATAGTTTGAAATTTGCGTGCGGTTTTAGTGATGGAGGCGGGAAATGTCACAATCACAGATTATGTCACAATTTTTAATATGCCCGCGATGTGCCATAGACGATACAAGGATTTTTGGGTAGAGGAATGGCAAAGACAAGGATAGAGGAATTGGATAAGGTACCAAGGAATTACTAGGATAATTTTTTCCCAGAATGACGAGTACAAATCACAAACACCAGCAAATGCCCCAAAGGACCAAACCCATCCGCCAAACCAACCTGACTGATGAAGCATGGTGCATGGAGTATTCATCCATGCAAGTATCGGTTCTGATGGACCAATGTGAGGATCCATGGTCTGGTCTGGTCAGAGAGTCATTTTGTTGTCCAATTATTTTTATAATTATACTGTAGATTCACATCGACAGAGCTTATTTAGATATTGGTGGATATCACGGCCCACAGTGCCGGATCTTTTTTTTTTTTTAAAGTTTGAGCTTGCTTATATATTTCAAAGCCTTGCTTATAATGTATAAGGCTTATATTTACTTCAAAGGGATACATGGCTTCTAATTTGCTTTACTTAGTGTGAGGATCGGACGAGATAATTGTAGCTTTTAGGACCAAAAACAAGCATTTTACCAAAAGAAGCATACAATCGCGTTTCAAAAATACCTTCGATTTAGCGTGTCAACAAAATTTGACATATCGTTTTCTGAAAAAAACTGAATAAGAAAACTGCAAAAAAGCGGGCATTTGTCATACGGGATAATCTGATGAAAAAAAGCGTTTTAAAAATCTGAAAAAAACCAAATTTGACTATTAATCTTCTAACAACAAATGTTTCCCCTAGAGAGAAAAATATTAAAATCTGTCGATTAACTTCTTACATGCCCACTCAAATGTGGATATCTTCTGTACAAACAGTCGCATCATATATTTTTTAGTTCTTTCATCATCCATTCGCTCTACATGACCGTCAAAAAAAGACCTTTCTTAATTTTGTCGATAATGCTTATCTCAGCCTTGCATTCTACTCTACTAATTTCAACATTAGTGCATATCGAAATGGGGAATTTGTAGTACATTAAGTGGCCACTGGACCCGGTTGACAGGTCATAAGCCCTGTAAACGCCTAGATAACCCACATTCGTTTCCAGAGAGAGTTTCTCTGTCTCTTGTTGGATATCAATAATATTATTACGATTGCCCATAAATGCTTAAATGTATTTAATTGATTGATTAACTATTTAATATACAATTTTTAACTATTAATAATGATCCCAGCCTTAGTAACTTTTTCCTTTCCACCGTCAGTATGCAGTTGTCGTAAGTAGTAAAACAGCATTTAGTTTTTTATCACTGCTAAAATTTTCACGGTTGATTAAAATGAATTTCCCATTTTCTCTGCTTCATTTGTTTATAAGAATTCAGTACATTACACTACCTTAGTAAAAGCACGATTATTTTCGCATAAAATTGTAATGTTTTATTTTTCAAATGTTTTCTCTAAGATAACGAATGAGTAGACGTAAACAGTGTATTTCTGGACAGATATAGATGGCAAAGTCAATGAATAATTGACTCATTTTATCAACACAAGTTCACAATGACAAAAGATACAAGTATCGTAAATTTATTGACTGCTACGCATTATACATAATACAGCAATGACGTCCATAACGATAAATATATTAACAATGGACCCCACATTAAGCGTCAAATCAAAGGAAAACAAAAAAAAATATTATGCCGCCGTGGGCGACACTCCCGACGCACGACAACATATAAAACTAGCGATTATCGGCAGGTAAAACAGTTTACGCATTGGCAAAATATAAAATTAGCGGCTTTCGGCAGATATTACAGTTTGCTGTTACCGATATTCAAGTGGTGTTGGACCAACATCAAAATTCAGGGGGTGGTGGTTGAACCGGCCTAAATTGCAGGTTACTGTTTTCTCGGTCGGTAACCGCTAGTTTTATGTTTAGTCGTGAGTCGGAGTGTCGCTAATTTCGGAAGTGACTTTCCCTCTCAAAGTTGACTCGAAGTAACTAACTAACCGTCACGCCATTTCCCCGTAGGGGTATGCAGAGAGGATAGAACGCCATACCACTCTGTCCTGACAGACTTCCTTTGCTTCCTCTACATTCATACATCTTCTCATGCACATACGCCGATTATTCCGACTTTTCACATGTCCAACTTTCAAGTGCTTGACGTACTTGGTCAAGCCAAGTCTTTCTCGGTCTTCCTCGGCTTCTACATCCAGGCACACTTGCATTTAAACTTCTTTTAGCCGTTCTTTCATCACTCATCGCTCCACATGACCCATCGTAAAAGCCCTTTCTTAATTTGTCGATAATGCTTATCTCAGCCTTGCACTCTGCTCTAATTTCGACATGTGTACACCTATCACACATAGTCTTAACACACATTCGCCTGAGAGATCGCATTTCAACAGCATTCAGTCTACTTTCATCCTTCTTTTTCCAACACCACGCTTCACCACCATACGTATATACATACCATACAATTTCTTTGCGTTTATTAAGAAATAAAAACATATTCAAACAAATGGGTATTAAATTAAAGAGAAATTGAACGTAAAGAGAATTCTTATTTGACAGCCTCCGTAGCGTAATGACTAATGCGCGCTTTATACGGGACCGAAAACTGAACAGTTTTTTGTTTAGAAAACTGTACAGTCTGTCAAAAGACACGCTAAACAATTGGCCAAAACATATGAATACGTGTTTTTATAAGTTACGTCGTTGAAATGTTAAGTTACTTGGCTAATAATTCGTATATTTCGCATACGAGTGGATATTGTTCATTATTACTAATAGCTTTTTTATAATGGAAATATTTTATTTGTTTTTTACGTTTTTAAAAGCGTTCAATACAGGGTGTAACAAAACTAGATGTACAAGCGGGAAACTGGTGAATCTACATCGTATTTGGAGACGAGTGTAATATTGACTGTTTTAATCTGAGCTGAAAACAAAAATAATTTGAGCTTGAAAGTTTTTCAAAGTATGCAGATTACGTAAAATTGCTCAAATTTTTATTAAAACGCGTTTTTTAATTTTGTTTTCTTTATGGATAGTATTAATTTGAGTGGATACATGATATTTGATAACAATTTTGCAAAACAAAATTCGAAAAAAAAAACATCTTCGTACTTAATTTTCTCGAAAACTAAGGGTCAAATCAAAAAAAAATTATTCTACAAAATCGACTCCGAATATGATGTAGATTCACTGGTTTCCCGCTTGTACATCGAGTTTTGTTACACCCTGTATATCAATACCTACGTCACGGGTTCGATGAAACATTTATTTTTCACATCAAAACATCTCACACGTGTGGTACCTCGGACTGGCTCTGAAGCGTAAGACCGATCATGCAGTAACAAGTGACCGAAACCCACTACACTTGGTGTCCCAACGCTGAGTGCGGTTAAGGGACCCGCACCGTCTGTAAAAAGTGGCGGTCAAGCTTGGCGAAGGGGCCAGTGGGACGGGGGTGGCGTCACAAGTAAAACAACACAATTTTTACATGACGCTGGCGCGTCAAGCGCGTTCTTTTTACATGACGCGATTATAGGCCTTATCCCTTACCACGCGGGCACACTGGTCGGTGGAGGCGCACTGCCACCTCCCAATACAGCTGCCATCGTCGCACATGCGTGGAAACTCTGTGAACAAGGAACCCCGTTCTTTTTTATTGATATCATGACAGAGAAACGGAAACGAATGTGGGTTTTTTACAGGGCATGAAGCGTTCTTTTAAGTGGCCACATGTATTACGCGTTCCCATTTACATGACGCGTGTATTTTTTTGAAACATGACGCGTTTTGTACAGAATAATCATGCGACGCGACGTCGTTCTTTTTACAAGTACGACGCCTTACCTACACCAATGTAGTCGCCCAAAAAATGCTTAGAATCTCAACAGATGTCACTCTAGGGAAAGAATATACCACACAAGTCAAAACACAACTCGCAGGTCGGATGGAGGCGCACTGCCACCTCCCAATACAGCTGCCATCGTCGCAGCGGTACTCGTTGGGACCGCATGTGGAACTGTCTTCTGTGAACAAGGAACAAATTCAACGTTAATTTACTAGAAACAGGAGGAAGAATTTGTATAAAAGGGAAGCATTTTCACTAGGGATGGAAATATGGATAAGGACATTGAAAGGAGAGTTAGTGCCGGTAACAGAGTTAATGGTGCCGTAAAGTCGGACGTATCTAATAAGTGCTTATCAAAAGAGGCTAAATTGGCAGTTCATAATGGAGTTCTGGTACCAATCTTATGTATGAAATTAGAGCAGAATGCGTAGGCATTATCGACAAAATTAAGAAAGGTCTCTTACGATGGTTACGGTCATGTAGAGCGAATGGATGATGAAAGAACGGCTAAAAGAATACACGACGCGACTGTGCCTGGACGTAGAAGTCGAGGAAGGCCGAGAAAGACATGGCATGATCTAGTTAAACGAGTGCTTGAAAGTGGCTGAGAAAAAATTTCCGACTAAGTCACAAATGGAACATAGGTAAAAAAAAAAATGCATTTTTAGTGATGAGTTTAAAAAATTGAAATTTGAAATAATAGACCTATTTCATATGGAGATCAGATGTTTACTCGGTTGAAACAAAATGCCGCCTTTATAACGCCTGCATCACACATGTTCTCCTCTATGGCTACGAATCATGGCACCCAACCAGGGCCCAAAATAGCAGACTTCTGAGTTTTGAGAATGGGTCCTAGAAGAATATTAGGTGTGCGGTGGTTTGACTTTGTAAGGAACACAG
Organism: Micrasema minimum; assembly: GCA_022494985.1. Taxonomy (NCBI): domain Eukaryota; kingdom Metazoa; phylum Arthropoda; class Insecta; order Trichoptera; family Brachycentridae; genus Micrasema; species Micrasema minimum. The sequence continues at coordinate 50,218 of JAGVSP010003136.1, read as the reverse complement.
CAACCCTTGGTATCTACTGTCATCCGGCGAAGGCGTTTCAGCTGGCTAGGCCATATACTACGTATGCCTCCCGAGAGCCCTTACCATGCTTGCCTATTTTACAAGGCATCAGATTCTCGGCGTGCTGGATGTCCACTGTTGACAATGGACGCTGGAGAGCTGCGGGACGTGGACCTGACCTGGGAGGATGCGCGAGAACTGGCGGCCGATCGCTTGGCTTGAAGGCAGTTTGTAGAATCCATATGCGAATTACTTAATTAGCGAATTTAATTACTAACTAGAAAAATGCTATCTTATTACATTGGCTAATCTTGCATCGTCACAGACTAAGCATCGATACAAAGAGGTATTTTTGATTCATGAGTTATTAGAGAATTAGTCGCTATTCTATGGTATCTTTATTATAATTTAGCCGGTTTTCGGCAAGCCAAATATTGAGAAAAGCAGTCGACATAATAAAAAATCCGACAAGCGCGATGATTTGACGTTTGACGTACGGCCGTGATATAGCGTAGATCGGCTCCGCTCGGCTCAGATCGTCAATGCTCGGCTCAGCGATCGCGGTATTGAACGGTATGCCATTGTGATCGCTCAAATCGTTAGCGTTAGCACGTGATTAGCACGTTTTTAACTACGTCGATAGTTATCTGTGATTGAGCTACTGACAATTAATACAACATTTGGGCGTGTTCAAATACTTACTGGGCGTACACAAATCTGAATTTATCCGAGACGGTAGTAGTAGGTATATATTTCATTTTATATCCCTACAGAGATGAGGTAGAATTTTTAAAATTCGGGAATATGGATATTCGAGCGTTTACAAGGCTTATGACCTGTCATTGACTGGGTTAAGTGGCCACTGTAATAGGCCCTGTGAACGCTCGAATATTCATATTCCTGAATTTGAAAAAAATATACCTCATCTCTGTAGGGATATAAAATGAAATACTGACAATTAAAGTTTTTATGTAAACGTTTAAGTAGATATTGATATAGTATTGAATGCTTTTAAAAACGTTAAAAACATATAACATATTTGAATTATTAGCTGTATTTAACGAACTTATCGAAAGAAGAAAAATTTAGCAGTACACAAAGGAGTTCTGGTACCAACCCTTATGTATGGTAGTGAAGCGTGGTGTTGGAAAAAGAAGGATGAAAGTAGACTGAATGCTGTTGAAATGCGATCTCTCAGGCGAATGTGTGGTAAGACTATGTATGATAGGTGTACAAATGTCGAAATTAGAGCAGAGTGCAAGGCTGAGATAAGCATTATCGTCAAAATTAAGAAAGGGCTTTTACGATGGGTTGGTCATGTGGAGCGAATGAGTGATGAAAGAACGGCTAAAAGAAGTTTAAATGCAAGTGTGCCTGGATGTAGAAGCCGCGGAAGGCCGAGAAAGACATGGTATGATCAAGTACGACAAGTACTTGAAAGTGGACATGTGAAAAGTCGGAATAATCGGCGTATGTGCATGAGAAGATGTGTATGAATGTAGAGGAAGCAAAGGAAGTCTGTCAGGACAGAAAGGTATGGCGTTCTATCCTTTCTGCCTACCTCTACGGGGGAAATGGCGTGATGGTTAGTTAGTTAGCTATATTAACAATTTCCTGTAAAACGTAATATTTAGTATATTCAGTTTTCTGAGCAAGAAACTGCACAGTAAACTGTACAGTTCTCTGTTCCGTATAAAGTGCGCATTACAGTATATGGATTGGTATAATTATTCAATATAGAGGAGTTCTACAAGTAAGTACCTACTGTTGTCCTAACAGACCATCACGAGAATCGTTTCACCAATAAAAACACTGCCATCATTTATACTATAGACAACATCAGCCATTATATCGCATCATGAATACTATAAAAATAATAATAATCGGCTAACTTGTACATGGAGTAACAAAACTCGTAGTACAACCCGAAAACTGGTGAATCTACATCATTTTGGAGTCGAATGTGTAATATGACTTTTGAATCTGGGCATGAAAAAAAAAATTTTTTCTTTCCATAAAAGCTTTCGTTAGTACCGCATATTTAGTAAAATTCCACAAATTCTTGTGCGGTTTTTTATTCTGTTTTATTTATCGATACTATTAATTTGACTAAATAAATTATATTTTATAACAATTTGTTAAAATTAATGGAAAAAAAAATCAACTTAAGTACCTACTCAATTTTGTCGAAAACTATGGGTCAAATCAAAAAGTTTTATTCTACTACAAAATCTACTCCAAATATGATGTAGATTCACTGGTTTCCCTCTTGTAGATACATCAAGTTTTATTACACCATCTATACCTAGGGAATGCAGCTAAATTGTTATTAAATTTGAAGATTTCCATAAGAGGCATAAATAAAAAGGGTAAAATTCGATGGGTTACGAGTCAATTTTTTTATATAGTTGTTTATATCTTAGGTACGAATTTTTTTTTTTTGTTTTTATAGGTATAGGTAATAATAAAGGTAGGATGCGTCAATTTAATTTCAAGGCATTTTAACAGAGTTCTGATGTAAGTAGCGCTTAAAATAGAAAAAAGTGCATAGCCAATTTGTCTGGTTCTACGCATCAACAATATAAATATTCAGTACGACCCCTTTTGTGCGCTTAGGAGACGGGCGCTTTTAAAGCATCCGTTTGCGGTCAATCCGTTTTATAGGCTCCGTTTTTAAATTTTTTTTACGAGGAATCTTTCGAATTTGAATTTTTATTATTTAAAAAAAAAAAAAAAAAAATTATTACTATTCACACACAAAAAAAAACTGAATTTAAAAAATAGGACACTTCCCTATTCCACGTAATCGGAGAGCATTAAGTAATGGCCCTTCAATAATAATCATAATAATATTCGAGTGGGCCTCTGATGTAAGGAAATACACTCTAATATTAATACTGTTGGCCTGTTGCGTACTAAGACTGATTTTTTTAAAATTAAACTTTTGGTTGTCTGCAAAGTCGGTTTTACGGACGATAATTTTACGTGATAACGTCATAAGAAAAACATTGATGAAAAATAGCATACTTTTATAAATTGAATTTAATTATTATTACTGAATTATCATTATTTTGTATAATGCAAAGCAGGAGTTGAAAATTGAAAATTACAATTTTTTACATAAATTATCTTTTTTTTGTTTTTTCTTCTTGTGAATTTTTGAAACTGAGCTTGAAACTAAATTTTCTTTCTCATAAAGCTTTCAATACGTAGGTCCGAAGTTTAAGTAAAATTGCTCAATTCTTATTAGAAATGAGATTTTTATATTTGTTTTTCTTTATGGCTTTGTATTAATTTGAGTGGATACTGATATTTGAAACAATTTGCAAACAAAATTAGAAAAGAAAAAACATATTCGTCACTTAATTTTCTCGAAATCTATGGGTCAAATAAAAAAAAATTTCTACAAAATCGACTCCGATATGATGTTGATTCACTGGTTTCCCGCTTTGTACATCGAGTTTTGGTACACCTTGCTATATCATTACCTACGTCAGGGTTCGATGAAACATTTATTTTTCACAATCAAACCTCTCACACGTGTGGTACCTCGGACTGGCTCTGACCGGCTAAGATCCGATCATGCGAGTAATCAATGTGACCGAGGCCCTCTACACTTGGTGTCCCAAGCAGTGCCCGCACCGCTAAGTGCGGTAAAGGGACAGTGGTTTAGGTCGCGTCAAGTAAAAAGAACGCTGGCGGTCAAGCTAGGCGATTATCGGCCTTATCCGGGACGAGGGGTGGGCGGGTCACATGCGCAAAATCATCACACCCCTTTCTTTTTACATGACGCGTTCTTTTTACATGAAGCGTTCTTTTTTCATGACCCGTTCTTTTTACATGACGCGTTCTTTTTACATGACGCGTTCTTTTTACATTACGCGTTCTTTTTACATGACGCGACCTGTAGTATCTAGTAGAATCAATTTCTTTACCACACAAGTCAGACCACTGGTCGGTGGAGGCGCACTGCCAACCTCCCAATACTGCGCCAATCGTCGCAGCTGGTACTCGTGTTGGGACCGCATGTGGATCGTCTTCTGTGAACTAAGGAACAAAATTCAACGTTAATTACTAGAAACAGGAGAAGAATTTTATAATGGGAAGCATTTTCATAGGGATGGTTATAGGATAAGGACATTGAATGGAGTGTTAGTGCCGGGTAACAGAGTTAATGGATGCCGTAAAAGTCGGATTTTCTGTTTCTAATAATGTGCTTATCAAAAGAGGCTAAATTGGCAGTTCATAATGGAGTTCTGGTACCAATCTTATGTATGAAATTAGAGCAGAATGCGTAGGCCATTATCGACCAAATAAAGTGAAGGTCCTCTTACGATAGGAAACGGTCATGTAGAGCTGACTGATGATGAAAGAACGGCTAAAAGCACACCACGACACGACTGTCCTGGACGTAGTAAGTCGAGGAAGGCCGAAAAGACATGGCATGAACAAGTTAAAACGAATGGTCTTGAAAGTGCTTGAGAACAGAATTTCCGGAACTAAGTCACCATGGAACCTAGGAACACAATCAACAAAGCAAAATAACGAGAAGAATAAAACCCAATGAAATATGAAATAAAGAGTACCAATTCACACTGGCAGTAACCTAAGTATACTCGGTTTGCAACAAAATGCCGCCTTCATACCGCCTGCCGACACACATGTTTCTCCTCACTGCTACACGAATCCAGGCCAATGCGCGAGAACTGGCGGCCGATCGCTTGGCTTGAAGGCAGTTTGTAGAATCCCATATGCGAATTACTTAATTAGCGAATTTAATTACTAACTAGAAAAATGCTATCTTATTACATTGGCTAATCTTGCATCGTCACAGACTAAGCATCGATACAAAGAGGTATTTTTGATTCACAGCATGAGTTATTAGAGAATTAGTCGCTATTCTATGGTATCTTTATTATAATTTAGCCGGTTTTCGGCAAGCCAAATATTGAGAAAAGCAGTCGACATAATAAAAAAATCCGACAAGCGCGATGATTTGACGTTTGACGTACGGCCGTGATATAGCGTAGATCGGCTCCGCTCGGCTCAGATCGTCAATGCTCGGCTCAGCGATCGCGGTATTGAACGGTATGCCATTGTGATCGCTCAAATCGTTAGCGTTAGCACGTGATTAGCACGTTTTTAACTACGTCGATAGTTATCTGTGATTGAGCTACTGACAATTAATACAACATTTGGGCGTGTTCAAATACTTACTGGGCGTACACAAATCTGAATTTATCCCGAGACGGTAGTAGGTATATATTTCATTTTATATCCCTACAGAGATGAGGTAGAATTTTTAAAATTCGGGAATATGGATATTCGAGCGTTTACAAGGCTTATGACCTGTCATTGACTGGGTTAAGTGGCCACTGTAATAGGCCCTGTGAACGCTCGAATATTCATATTCCTGAATTTGAAAAAAATATACCTCATCTCTGTAGGGATATAAAATGAAATACTGACAATTAAAGTTTTTATGTAAACGTTTAAGTAGATATTGATATAGTATTGAATGCTTTTAAAAACGTTAAAAACATATAACATATTTGAATTATTAGCTGTATTTAACGAACTTATCGAAAGAAGAAAAAATTAGCAGTACACAAAGGAGTTCTGGTACCAACCCTTATGTATGGTAGTGAAGCGTGGTGTTGGAAAAAGAAGGATGAAAGTAGACTGAATGCTGTTGAAATGCGATCTCTCAGGCGAATGTGTGGTAAGACTATGTATGATAGGTGTACAAATGTCGAAATTAGAGCAGAGTGCAAGGCTGAGATAAGCATTATCGTCAAAATTAAGAAAGGGCTTTTACGATGGGTTGGTCATGTGGAGCGAATGAGTGATGAAAGAACGGCTAAAAGAAGTTTAAATGCAAGTGTGCCTGGATGTAGAAGCCGCGGAAGGCCGAGAAAGACATGGTATGATCAAGTACGACAAGTACTTGAAAGTGGACATGTGAAAAGTCGGAATAATCGGCGTATGTGCATGAGAAGATGTATGAATGTAGAGGAAGCAAAGGAAGTCTGTCAGGACAGAAAGGTATGGCGTTCTATCCTTTCTGCCTACCTCTACGGGGGAAATGGCGTGATGGTTAGTTAGTTAGCTATATTAACAATTTCCTGTAAACGTAATATTTAGTATATTCAGTTTTCTGAGCAAGAAACTGCACAGTAAACTGTACAGTTCTCTGTTCCGTATAAAGTGCGCATTACAGTATATGGATTGGTATAATTATTCAATATAGAGGAGTTCTACAAGTAAGTACCTACTGTTGTCCTAACAGACCATCACGAGAATCGTTTCACCAATAAAAACACTGCCATCATTTATACTATAGACAACATCAGCCATTATATCGCATCATGAATACTATAATAAAAATAATAATCGGCTAACTTGTACATGGAGTAACAAAACTCGTAGTACAACCCGAAAACTGGTGAATCTACATCATATTTGGAGTCGAATGTGTAATATGACTTTTGAATCTGGGCATGAAAAAAAAAATTTTTTCTTTCCATAAAAAGCTTTCGTTAGTACCGCATATTTAGTAAAATTCCACAAATTCTTGTGCGGTTTTTTATTCTGTTTTATTTATCGATACTATTAATTTGACTAAATAAATTATATTTTATAACAATTTGTTAAAATTAATGGAAAAAAAAATCAACTTAAGTACCTACTCAATTTTGTCGAAAACTATGGGTCAAATCAAAAAGTTTTATTCTACAAAATCTACTCCAAATATGATGTAGATTCACTGGTTTCCCTCTTGTAGATACATCAAGTTTTATTACACCATCTATACCTAGGGAATGCAGCTAAATTGTTATTAAATTTGAAGATTTCCATAAGAGGCATAATAAAAAGGGTAAAATTCGATGGGTTACGAGTCAATTTTTTTATATTTAGTTGTTTATATCTTAGGTACGAATTTTTTTTTTTTGTTTTTTATAGGTATAACGGTAATAATAAAGGTAGGATGCGTCAATTAATTTCAAGGCATTTTAACAGAGTTCTGATGTAAGTAGCGCTTAAAATAGAAAAAAGTGCATAGCCAATTTGTCTGGTTCTACGCATCAACAATATAAATATTCAGTACGACCCCTTTTGTGCGCTTAGGAGACGGGCGCTTTTAAAGCATCCGTTTGCGGTCAATCCGTTTTTATAGGCTCCGTTTTTAAATTTTTTTTACGAGGAATCTTTCGAATTTGAATTTTATTATTTAAAAAAAAAAAAAAAAAAATTATTACTATTCACACAAAAAAAAACTGAATTTAAAAATATAGGACACTTCCCTATTCCACGTAATCGGAGAGCATTAAGTAATGGCCCTTCAATAATAATCATAATAATATTCGAGTGGGCCTCTGATGTAAGGAAATACACTCTAATATTAATACTGTTGGCCTGTTGCGTACTAAGACTGATTTTTTTAAAATTAAACTTTTGGTTGTCTGCAAAGTCGGTTTACGGACGATAATTTTACGTGATAACGTCATAAGAAAACATTGATGAAAAATAGCATACTTTTATAAATTGAATTTAATTATTATTACTGAATTATCATTATTTTGTATAATGCAAAGCAGGAGTTGAAAATTGAAAATTACAATTTTTTACATAAATTATCTTTTTTTTGTTTTTTCTTCTTGTGTGCTGCTGCTGTCTCCCTTCTACTCGGACGCATCGGCCGATGGAGTGGAAGAGAGATAGATGCGTCACAAACCGAACGCTTAGGCCGATCGTGCCTCTCTATCGCTTGTTCCGCGCTCTCGCTTGCACACTCGGCTCAGGCGGAACGTGACAATGAGTCATGCTTTTTCGTGTGCGCAGCCGGCGTTCATCGATTTATTAGACGTTATCTTATATATTAGATTTATTACAAAATAATGATAATTCAGTAATTATTATTCAATTCAATTCATAAAAGTATGCTATTTTTCTTCAATGTTTTCTTCTTATGACGTTATCACGTAAAATTATCGTCCGTAAACCGACTTTACAGACAGCCAAAAGTTTTTTTTATAAACCATTTTTTAAAAATATAAACATTTGACAAGCAATAGAAATAAGTACTTAATTAGGTACCTATATAGGTATACAGGGTACCTACTTAGAAAATCATTTTCTTTAAATACTTTTAATAATTGACGAAATTTCAGTCTGGGTATTTTCCTGCCACGCGATACAAGCGGAGTTGGGCGGCTGCCAAAATGGCCCCGTGTTCTACTATATTATACTATTATTAATTTGTTTACACAAAACGTTCCGGGAGGGACGTGAACCGCGAACCGCACTCGGCCCAAATCGGTATCGAAATAATACAACACGCCATACAACAATGTGGTACAAATTACAAATTAATATAACGAAGAGTTATTCGCGGATTCCCGATATAAACCGTGCAAATAATTCAGCTTTCGCCGATCGCGGAAGCTTTGGCAAAAATGAAGTCGACATGTTTTTATTTTTTTAATCTGGACCATCTGAAGTAATCTACACAAGAAGAGACGAGAAGTTTGGAAAGGAAAATCTAGGCGTTTACACGGGGTATGGGTTATGTCGCCACAAAAATGCGGATTTATTGACAGCCACAAAGCTTCGAAAAAACGATTACATATACCTAAGTATGTAGGAACTTCAAACCATTTCCTAGGGTAACATAAACATAGTTATTCATTTGTAAATATCATCTGCGAATAAATTGCGAAATCTGCAAAAGGGTTTTTAATACTGAACCAGTAAAGAACCTAAGTTTAGTAAAAGAACTACACGACACCACAGGAACCGAGCGCCGACTGAATGCTGTTGAAATGCGATCTCAGGTCCAAGGCAATCAGTCAGGCGCGAATGTGCGGTAAGACTATGCATGATAGGTGTACAAATGTCGAAATTAGAGCAGAGTGCAAGGCTGAGATAAGCACTATCGACAAAATAAAAGAACTAAGAAAGGGCTTTTACGATGCGATGGTTTGGTCATGTGGAGCGAATGAGTGATGAAAAGAACGGCTAAAAAGAAGTTTAAATGCAAGTGTGCCTGGATGTAGAAGCCGAGGAAGGCCGAGAAAGACAACCTGGCATGACCAAGTACGACAAGTACTTGAAAGCGGACATGTGAAAAGTCGGAATAATCGGCGTATGTGCATGAGAAGATGTATGAATGTAGAGAAAGCAAAGGAAATATGTCAGGACATAGTAGTATGGCGTTCTATCCTCTATGCCTACCCATACGGGGAAATGGCGTGATGGTTAGTTAGTTAGTTTAATTGGCAATAAGTATTAATAAACTTAAATTCATTTAAATTTGGTAATGTATCCAAAATAAAACAAGTTTATTCACGGATAATGGAAGATTTTTCCCCAATATAACCAAAATATTCCTCTAATATACTCAGTATACCCTAATTGAATTTTAATTACTCTACTTACCCTGGCTTGTATAGAAATCCACAAACAAAAAATAGGAATTATTTTAGTATATAAGGAAACTTTGTAAATATTTAAGTTAGTTTGTTTGAAAATGTCCTAACAAGACGAAACGCGTCACAATATATCCCTTTGTATATATAAAAATAAAAGTAGAATTATAATCCAATAAACTTGTTTCATTTTGGATACATTACCAAATTTAATATGGAATTCTACCAATTGTCTGCATACACAATAAATTAAATTAATTTTGTTAAAACCGACTACGCATGCTTCTTCCGTCCTGTTTTCTCACACTTGAAATCGTCTGGTCTAATTCAATTCTCGGAATATCATATTCGGATTAAACAATGTGAACTTCAAATTTAATCCAATCAGCCATTTCAATTGGCTGCCGTTTGGACCCCTCCCTGGGGGACCGAGATGAGATGGGACCTTTGAACAATAATTCACTAGAAGAGGCGATTTCATACAAAATTTCTAAAAATATACGCCTCCTTGGGTAAATTTCATAACACCACTTATTATCAAATTCCACAGTCTTAAGTATTTCCGACTAATTGAAAAATCCCTTTTATTGAAATATTTTGTAGCCTGAGAGACGAAAACTTTAGTTTAAAACGTTAAATTGAAAGTTAAATTAGTGAAGCTTATTTAAATAAATAAAGTGGACACAGCATTAATACAGGATCGGTAATAATATTTTTGAATGTTTATCACTGGAGATAAATATGTTATCAATACTATTCCAGATCTTCCTTAAAATAGGTAATAGACCACCAATACGGAGTATCCATAGTGCATCTAAACCTTACTCAGAGAATTATAAATTGTGATTTTAACAGCACGTCATTTTTCTCATCACCAGATCATACCGACTCGGTAAATAAGCGACGTGATAACGATTTCTTACCCCATGGATGTTTTACGTTTCGCGATCACAATGGAAACACGCGTTAAAAGTTATCGATCGGGATTATTAAAAGAGCGCATACTAGTCGCGAGCCATTTCCCGAGATATATCTTATTCGCACATATATTATTTCAATCTTTATTATAATTTAGCCGGTTTTCGGGCTCGGCGATCGCGGTATTGAACGGTATGTCATTGTGATCGCTCAAATCGTTAGCGTTAGCACGTGATTAGCACGTTTTTAACTACGTCGATAGTTATCTGTGATTGAGCTAGCGTCGTCATGATATTCATTACTCTCCTCTGCCACTGTGTCAATTCGTTTGCGGTTAAGTTGGGTTTATATTATAAATATGGTGCACCGAAGGTTAGTATTGTAGACGGACACTGGATTTTACCCATGACGCGTTAGATCGTAGTAAATGGCGACAGCTTGAAACAGGTGGAAGAATTTGTATATCTGGGAAGCATGTTCACTAGGGATGGAAATATGGATAAGGACATTGAAGGGAGGGTAACAGAGTTAATGGTGCCTTAAAGTCGGTCGTATCTAACAAGTGCTTATCAAAAGAGGCTAAACTGGCAGTTCATAATGGAGTTCTGGTACCCAACCCTTATGTATGGTAGTGAAGCGTGGTGTTGGAAAAAGAAGGACGCGATAATAGCGTAGATCGGCTCCGCTCGGCTCACTTCGTCAATGCTCGGCTCAGCGATCGCGGTATTGAACGATATGTCATTGTGATCGCTCAAATCGTTAGCGTTAGCACGTGATTAGCACGCTTTTAACTACGTCGATAGTTATCTGTGCTTGAGCTACTGCCACATATTATGTGTATGTAATAGTTATAGTACATAATATCGTACCCGAATAAGCCTGCACATAAATGCAAGCGCACATAAGCCAGCATCTGAATCTACTCGTAAGTGCATGGCCTACCTATGAAATATTGCATTACAAATATTGAGGCACAATTTTTCACTCTAAGTTTGTGAGTGAAACATGTTACCAAAAAAATAGCCAAGAATGTTTCACTTCTGGGAAGAATTCGAAGATTTACTCAAAACTCAGAGGTCTGCTATTTTGGGCCCTGGTTAGGTGGGTGTAACTTAACAACTTGGGGTGCTTTGTATGAGGACTAGTCTTTTGCTAAATCCATAGATATAACAAGATGTAGAAAAAGAGTCGAAGTGGGGAAGTAGGTTAAGATAGGTTGGTTTAAATAAAATAATTTAAATTAAATGGCTATTTAAAAGCAATATCCTTTATAATAGGTTATGAAATTTATACAGTAGGTTAATGATAGGTTGGGTTAAATAAAATGATAGGTTATGAAATTTATACAGTAGGTTAATGATAGTTTAGGTTAAATAAAATAATAGGTTATGAAATTTATACAGTAGGTTAATGATAGGTTAGGTTAAATAAAAATAATAGGTTATGAAATTTATACAGAAGGTTAATGATAGGTTAGGTTAAATAAAATAATAGGTAATGAAATTTATACAGTAGGTTAATGATAGGTTAGGTTAAATAAATAATAGGTTATGATATTTTTACAGTAGGTTAATGATAGGTAGGTTAAATAAAATAATTTAAAATCAAATAGATTTTTATAAGCGAAATTTGTGAAGGCGTAACCAATGAAGGCGTAACCAAATGAAGGCGTGTGCAACCAATCACAGCTTAGCCCGCTTCTGAGATAAGTCTACCAACCATAGAGTAAAAATATTTTGAAATTTTGACAGCTGCACCCCAAGTTGTTAAGTTACACCGTAAGGTGCCACGACTCGCAGCCATAGGGGAGAACAGGTGTGATGCAGGCGTTATAAAGGCGGAGTTTTATTTTAACCGAGTAAAACATCTGAATAATATAAAAATGACAGGTTCGGTGAAAAACGGGCCACATGCAGAATTCTCCGCAACTAGAACGGAAATTCAATATTCGATCTTGTGTACCAACATGGAGTCACTCATATCGCATATCAATGTGATTAAATAATAACAACTACCGTGAAACGTGTCCATCTTAGCGCGGTCTTAGCTTAGTTCAGTTTAACTACAGCTGACATCTCAACGATAATGATTTTCAAATTGACATCTGGGCTGGTTCTGATGCGTAAGACTGATCATCTTACATTCATGAAATAAAATGATCAAGACATCAAGATACACTGCACTTGGTGTACCGACGCACCATTGGGTGCGGATAAGGGAATGTAGTAGTAGAAATAGATTATCAGATATTATTGATATCCCAACAGAGACAGAGAAACTCTGGAAGCGAATGTGGGCTATCTAGGCGTTTACAGGGCTTATGACCTGTCATTGGCTGGGTTAAGTGGCCACTTGATGAACTACAACATTCCCCATTTCGCCCATCATCTGATAACCATATACACCGTGTCCCACGATGAGACCGCGAAACTCCGGAGGGTGATTGATCATGGTATTCTGAGAAAAAAATGCGGACATTCAAAATTCGAATTTCATATCTGAAATTGGTGCAGGTCACGTGGTGTTAGCCAGTTCAAAAATGGACGGTATTACATGCGTGAATTTTTATTCATATTTTAATCATTTTTTTTAAGAAATTAGAATTGAGTTTTTTGAAAGACTTTGTTAAGATTTTTTTTCTCAGAATATCATGATAATCACCCTCTGGAGTTTCGCGGTCTCATCGTGGGAAACGGTGTATATATATATAGGTATGACAATTTTTGGAACTGATATACAGGGTTATTTTTTAGTCAGTTAACAAAAAAAAACCTTAATTCAGTATCGTTAATAGAACCCATTTCAATAAAAAAACATGTACTTTTTATTTTTACGATTTATTATTTTTATTCCTATAATTTTTACAAAATTACGCACATCCTATTCACAGCTGTTGTTCATGCGCGGCACATAAGGGTAAGTGCGACAGGGGAGTGCGCGCGGGGAGGTGCGCACGCCGCTCGCGCAGTCCCGTCCCATTAAGGGGTGGGGAGGGGAGGGCGGACGCTCGCCTAGGGGTGACCAAGTCTTTACTATTTCTGAGGAAACATTTGGGTGCACTTTTCTTGTTTTTTATTTGAGAAAGGACATGTTTTTTTATTGAAATGGGTTCTATTAACGATAATGAATTCAGGGTTTTTTTTTGTTAACTGACTAAAAAAAAAACCCTGTATAAGTATATACACCGTGTCCCACGATGAGACCGCGAAACTCCGGAGGGTGATTGTTTATGGTATTCTGAGAAAAAAATCCTTATAAAAGTTTTTTGATCCGGGCATTTTTAATAATGAATTAAAAAAAAAAAGTATTAATAAAAAAAGCGACTATGTAATACTGGCTTCTGTTTGAAATGCTAGCGGTGGCGTGGTGGCGGTGGGCGGGGGAGGAGTGGGGGTCCGCTCTGGTCACCGAACGCCTTGCCTTGTGCGGACATTCAAAATTCGAATTTCATATCTGAAATTGTGTGCAGGTCACGTGGTGTTAGCCAGTTCAAAAAATGGACGGTATTACACGCGTGAATTTTTATTCATATTTTAATCATTTTTTTTAGAAATTAGAATTGAGTTTTTTGAAAAACTTTATTAAGATTTTTTTCTCAGAATATCATGAATAATCACCCTCTGGAGTTTCGCGGTCTCATCTTGGGAAACGGTGTATATATTGAACTCGTCTACGTCGTTCCACATTACCGAAATTTTCTATGCTGGTGTCATCTGTTGAGAAGATTGTTAAGCATCACAATAATAATATCTGATATAATCCAGTAATCCAGTAATTTGTCTACAAGTATTTGTATACATTCAAAATGTTGTTTAAATAGTTTATGATCTTTTGTTTCCTTGGTATGTGGAATGTAAGATACCTACAACAGTAATCAGTAATAAGCAGGTGATATAATTAGCCCGTAACATATGAAGACATGTTTGTATGTCAGCTCACGTAAGGAAACAGCGAGTAATAATCATTATATATTATGTGTACTTTACACCTCAATTGCAGTAAAACCATATGAAGAAAATAATCGCCAGTAATTGGTATATTGCGTGACTGAACGGGATAATTACTCTATCGGCTGACACATTACTCAAGTATTGTAGAAAGAAAACATTATTATCATTATTATTATGGATAATTTATATAGCGCCGTTTTCGTATAAATATACCTCAAGGGCGCTTTAAATATTGAATTTAACGGCTCGGGAAATTTAAAGTGAGTGAAAACTCAATTTCTGAGTAGAAAATACCATTATCAAAATTAATCAAAAGATTTTGAGCACATATAGGTCTTAAGTTTCTTTCGAAACATCACTTCACTCTCACAGTTGCGCACTTCTGGTGGGAGAGCATTCCAAGCCACAGGGCCCGCAACCGCAAAAGCGCGCTCTCAATTGTCAGTTTCTTCAGACAAGAGTTCACTAGAAGGGCGTTTCCGTACATTTTTTCCCTTCCTAGAGTTAATTTCATAACACCACGGTCGTGTCTAATAAGTGCTTATCAAAAGAGGCTAAATTGGCAGTACACAACGGAGTTCTGGTACCAACCCTTTTGTGTGGTAGTGAAGCGTGGCGATGGAAAAAGAATTTCAACAGTGGACATCCTGGACGCCGATAACCTGATGCCTGGTAAAACAGGCAGGCAAGAAGAGGGTTAAAAAAACCCTTAGGCCGATGACTAACTAACCATCACGCCATTTTCCCGAAAGGGTGGGCAGAGAGGATAGAACGCCACACCACTCTGTCCTGGCATTCTTCTCTTGCTTTCTCCACATTCATACATCTTCTCATGCACGCACGTCGATTATTCCGACTTCTTACACGCCATGCAAAACAATAAGAATTTACTATGAAAAACCAGTAAAGTAACATAGTTGTGATTTGTGATCAATAAATAATTAGTATTACAAACACGTTTCAAATAATCAAGATACTTTATTATACACTTATTATTCTGTAGTGGCCTTCGGGGGTATTATCATAATAATGACAAGTAAATAAATAATATGTAGATACATAAAATATGATACCTGCCCATAGTTCCTCCTTGTACTCCAAGTCTTTTACGGTGCATGCGGCTCGACTATGGAATCAACTCCCAATTGCTATTAAGGAAGCGAATCAGTCACATCTTTTAAAAAACGGCTGATAAAACATTTCCTATCTCTTCCTTAAATTTTATTCCTGTTTTAAAAAATTTGTTCATCTATCCTAGGTAGACATTTGAGTGTGATAGTGTGTGTGTGTGTGTGTACTAATGGGGAGGATGAAGAGAATGATAAAGGGTGAAAAAATTGAAGATCTGTTATTGCGCTTACGATAAATACCCGCACTACGTTCTTATATTGGTTGGTTGGAAGAAAATTGCCAATTTGGGCAATAAACCCGCCAATGTACACAACTATTTGTACAAAAAGTCAAATAAATAAAATAAAAAAAATAAATAAAATACAGATATTATTGATAGCCCAACAGAGACAGAGAAATGCTTAACAATCTTCTCAACAGATGTCACCAGTGAGAAATTCTCTTGTAATGTGATACGACGAACGCGAGTTCAATATACCTATACAAGTTTCAAAAATTTGTCATATATGGTTATCAGATGATGGAGGAATGGGGAATGTTGTAATACATCAAGTGGCCACATAACCCAGCCAATGACAGGCCATAAGCCCTGAATACGCCTAGATAATCCACATTCGTTTTCAGAGTTTCTCTGTCTCTGTTGGGATATCAATAATATCTGATATCAGCCCGGCATGGGTATAATCCAGTAATTTGTCTACAAGTATTTGTACACAGTCAAAATGTTGTTAACTAATTAACTAACTAACCATCACGCCGATCATCGGCAGAGAGGATATAACGCCATACCACTCTGTCCTGACAGACTTCCTTTGCTTCCTCTACATTCATACATCTTCTCATGCACATACGCCGATTATTCCGACTTTTCACATGACCACTTTCAAGTACTTGACGTACTTGGTCATGCCATGTCTATCTCGGCCTTCCGCGGCTTCTACATCCAGGCACACTAGCATTTAAACTTCTTTTAGCCGTTCTTTCATCACTCATTCGCTCCACATGACCAAACCATCGTAAAAGCCCTTTCTTAATTTTGATGATAATTCTTATCTCAGCCTTGCACTCTGCTCTAATTTCGACATTTGTACACCTATCATACATAGTCTTACCACACATTCGCCTGAGAGATCGCATTTCAACAGCATTCAGTCTACTTTCATCCTTCTTTTTCCAACACCACGCTTCACTACCATACATAAGGGTTGGTACTCGAAATCCGTTGTGTACTGCCAATTTTGCTTTTTTTTTTTTTTTTTATATAAAAAGAAACATTTGAGTTCTTATGATCTCAACAGGCCAGGAGGTCCAATAACAGAGGGGACCAACATCACAAACCCCCAGGCTTGAGAAAAATCACTTTTGATTTTTGTGTTCTCGCCGGGATTCGAACCCGGAACCTCCGTAACGCGAGTCCAGCGTTTCAGCCACTACGCTACGGAGGCTGCCGATTCCAACCGAGCATCAAAGATTGAACGAGCGTATCTCTCTTATTTATAAACCTATCGACAAGCTGATTGCACAGATGGATTCATGATCGTGCGTTTTATAACACTGAATTGAAATAAAAGCACTCGATAAACCAATTACGACGGTAAAAAGAACATTAGGAAGTCAACGAAAGTGAAAATGATGAAGAAATTAATTACTTTGCAGCGTAGAAAATTGCATTGTACCAGATTGTAGAGTTTATCATAATAGGGTAATGTCCTATATTTTTAAATTCCGTATTTATTAAAATTCTAAATTTAATTTAATTTGGTATTATTGATAACATTCGTCAAATATGATCTTATTTAAAAAGGATTGATCAAATAATATATGATATCAGCCCACCCGTCTATAATCGCACAAAAGAGAAGTAAAGTAATTGTATTATTAAAAAATAACCATCACGCCGTTTATTTAGGGTAGGCAGAGAGGATAGAACGCCAAACCACTCTATACTTAATGTACTTTTTTCTATTTTACTTACATCAAAACTTGGTTAAAATATTAATAGACGCATACTACCATAAATAATGAGCTGTTTTGGCGGGAAATCGCGATTGCGATTCCGTTTTCAAAATTGGTGAATTAATATCCAAATAAAAAAATCGTACCTAAGATAAAAATCATCATATATCATCATCATCATTCGGCAGTTTGCGTCAGAGCTGCGGGACGTGGACTTGACTTGGGAGGATGCACGGTAGCCGGCGGCCGATCGCTTGGCGTAGAGGCAGATTGTGGATTCCATATGCTCCACATAGGGAGCGGATATGGTATGATGATGATGTATATTCATTTTTAAAATTATTGTCCTATAGTCCATTATTACTTGCAATAAATCTTTCTTCCATTACCACGCAATACTTTCTTCAGTTTCCCAATCCAAAGCGTGTACAATCTCACAGTTCACTGACTCGCGATCACAAAACCTTTATTTCTGTGCAACACGATTAAACATGACAGAAAGGAGATAAATGATTTCTCCGAAAACCGCGGTTCGAAATTAAACTGTAATATATTTATTTATTGTAACATAACATTCTTTTCCGATGGTTGGGTCAAATGGAGCGAATGAGTACCGAAAGAAGCTTAAAGAAGTTTATTGATATCAAGTGTGCAGGACAGTAGAAGCTTGAATAGCGGGTATTTCCATAAATAAAATAGAAATTGCATGGACAAGTGCCAGACGTTGGCTAGTACTTGCGAAAAGTTCAAGTATTGAAAAGAGTCTACTTAACCAATAATCGTATGTGCATGAGAAAATGTACTGAATGAAGAGGAACAAAGGAAGTCAGTGTCAGAACAGAGTCGAAATGGCGTTTTCTATCCTCTCTGCCTACCCCTACGGGTTTCAAAAATGGCATGATGGTTGTCAGATGTCAGTTCAACATTCCCCAATGTTGTAATTACGTCAAGTGGCCACTTATCTCAGCCAATGACAGGTCATAAGCCCTTGAACGTAATCGCTTGAATCTCCATATTCCCGAATTTGAAAAAAAAAACTTCATCTCTTTAGAGATATAAAAATACCACCCGTCATGGGATAAATCCAGATTTGTGTACAAGTTTTTGTTAACACACATTTTATTTAATTATTATAATTTATTTTTTAATTTTTATAACGACTGACGCAAACTGCCGACGAATTGTCACAGTGGACGACCAGGACGCCGAGAACCTGATGCCTTGTAAAATAGGCAAAGCTCTCGGGGAGGCATGTGTAGTATATGGCCGAAACGCCTTCGCCGGATGACAGTAGATACCAAGGGTTGCTGTGTCCGTTGCCTCACTTCTGTATTCCTTATGATATAAATTAAAACCTTTTATACGACCTGAATAATGTAGAAGTCAAAAGTGTCGTATATTAAATAAGTGAACTTTTATCTCACACTCATTTACACTTTAAAATCTTGATTGTCAATGAGAAATTTCTTCAGCAATTTTTTTTTCTTTGCGCAAGATGTGTGGCGCCTCTCACCTGGAAGCTTGTTGAATAGTCTTTGGTATTGATATTCTTCTGTTCTGCTTCCATAGTAATTTTAGTGCTCGAGGTCCACTAGCCGACGTTTGTCAACAGTCGGTGCCGTATATTATTCTTGTTAAATAAATGCAAAGCTCTCGTTTTTGAAAAAATATTATAATAAGTTTTTGAAGTTTATACCTTTTTGTTTGCTATAAATCAGAAACCTTTAGTACACTTGCGAGGTATAATATAGTGGTTTTGCTTTTAGTGTAAATTCAAACTTTGTTGTTTCTTTGGTTTTATGTTTTCATTCGATATTATTAAATAAGTGAACTTTTATCTCACACTCATTTACAAGTTAATGTCAGTGCATTGTCAAATAAAGTTTTTTTTATTTGATCCTAAATGAGTTTATTCGCCTCTCCTAGGAAGCTTAGTTGAAAAGTCTAGCTTCATATATTTTTTTTTGCCCTATAGTAATTGATGTTTTTTGGTAAAGTAAATAAAAAAAAAAATAAATGTTGTATTAAAAATGTTTTTAATTTTTTTCACATATTTACCTTCAAATCTCCCTAAAGGATCCCTAGCGATGAGACTGCTAGCTACGCTGATCGGATGCATCTAATTACCGGCTTATAATTCTCATTCCTCAATTAGGGACATTCGGTATTGGCGACATGGGACATTCACCCTACCATGGCACACTGTCACGGGCTGTCCAGTCTGTCCACAGTCCACAGCCAGTAAGCATGGCGATTTAGACCACTCAATATTAATCATATGTTTGAATGGAGTAGGTTGCATTCATTCTTCGGGGGATAAGGTTAGAACTAACTAACTAAATAACCATCACGCCATTTCCCCGGAGTGGTAGGCAGAGAGAATAGAACGCCACACCACTCTGTCCTGGCACACATTCATTCATACATCTTCTCTTCTCACGCACGTCGATTATTCCGACTTCTTACATGCCCACTTTCAAGCACTTGTTTTACTTGATCATGCCATGTCTTTCTCGGCCTTCCTCGATTGCTACATCCAGGCACAGTCGCATCACATATTTTTTTAGCCGTTCTTTCATCATCCATTCGCTCTACATGACCGGACCATCGTAAAAGACCTTTCTTAAATTTGTCGATAATGCTTATCTCAGTCTTGCACTCTGCTCTGATTTCGACATTTGTACACCTATCATACATAGTCTTACCACACATTCGCCTGAGATATCGCATTCTATCTACTTTCGTCCTTCTTCTTCAACACCACGCTTCACTACCATACATAAGGGTTGGTACCAGAACTCCATTATGAACTGCCAATTTAGCCTCTTTTGACAAGGACTTATTAGATATACGACAGTGGTGTTATAAAATTAACTCTAGGAAGCGTATCTTCTCATACACGCACGTCGATTATTCCGACTTCCTACATGCCCACTTTCAAGCACTTGGGTTTACTTGATCATGCTATGTCTTTCTCGGCCTTCCTCGGTTTCTACATCCAAGCACAGTCGCATCATATATTTTTTTAGCCGTTCTTTCATCATCCATTCGCTCTACATGACCGAACCATCGTAAGAGACCTGTAACTGCCTAGATATCCATATTCCCTTCCAAACTTGTTTCTGTTGAGACGTCAATAGAAATATGGAAGGACTGCACAGAGTAATGTGGTGTTTAGAAGAGAGGTTATTAATTCCTCCGTTCGTAATGCGATAAAATCATCTCAATATTAATAATAGTCGTATAATAACACCTAAGTACTAAGTATATAACAGAGCTCTGACAAGTGAGTAAGCTAGTGTCAACTGCGACCTCCGACCTTAGTACGTATGAGCTATCTCAGTACAGTGTAAGCACATACAACGTACACACTAATATCTACATGTGGAGTGTGTAGAGACATCGCGGCGAGACACCCATCACCCAATACCAACAGACAAGTGAATCACGTGTTTAACAGAAACACTTGAAAACTAAGCGAAGACGAAATAAACTAAATAAATCTCTCCGGCGAAAGTGTGGTAAGACTATGTATGATAGGTGTACAAATTAATGTCGTAGAGCAGAGTACAAGGCTGAGATAAGCATTATAGACATGAACGGCTAAAAGAAGTTTAAATGCAAGTGTGCCTGGATGTAGAAGCCGAGAAAGGTCGAGAAAGACATGGCATGACCAAGTAGTTAGTTAGTTAGTTAGTTTAGTTAGTATATCTGATTTTAATCTTCATCTTGGAAAAAGAAGGATGAAAGTAGACTGAATGCTGTTGAAATACGATCTATGTGTGGTAAGACTATGTATGATAGGTGTACAAATGTCCAAATTAGAGCAGAGTGCAAGGCTGAGATAAGCATTATCGACAAAATTAAGAAAGGGCTTTTACGATGGTTTGGTCATGAGTGATGAAAGAACGGCTAAAAGAAGTTTAAATGCAAGTGTGCCTGGACGTAGAAGCCGAGGAAGGCCGAGAAAGACATGGCATGACCGAGTACGACAAGTACTTGAAGGTGGACATGTGAAAAGTCGGAATAATCGGCGTATGTGCATGAGAAGATGTATGAATGTAGAGCAAGCAAAGGAACAATGTCAGGACAGAGTGGTATGGCGTTCTATCATCTCTGCCTACCCCTACGGGGAAATGGCGTGATGGTTAGTTGGTTAGTTAGTTTAGATAGGTACAAACAATGTGGTAAAGTGAAAAGTCGAAATAATCGGCGTGCAGTGAAGGAAGCAAGGAAAGTGTGCCAGGACAGAGTGGTGCGGTGTGTGGCGTTTTATCCTCTCTGCCTACCTTCGGAGAAAAGGCGTGTTTTTTTTTTAACCACCTCAACAGGCCAGGAGGCCCAATTACAGAGGTGAACAACGTCACAAACACCCAGGCTTGAGAAAAATCACTTTTGATTTTTGGAATCGAACCCGGAACCTCCGTATCGTGAGTCCAGCGTCTAAGCCATTACGCTACGGAGGCCGCTCTAATCATGCAATTTGCAAATTGCGTGATGGATACTATTTTTTTAAATATATCATACCAGGGCCCAAAATAGCAGACATCTGAGTTTTGAGAACAGGTGCCTAAGAAGATTATTAGGTGTGCGGTGGTGACTTTGCAAGGAACACAGAGGTGAGGCAACGGACACAGCAACCCTTGGTATCTACTGTCATCCGGCGAAGGCGTTTCGGCTGGCTAGGCCATATACTACGCACGCCTCCCGAGAGCCGCCACCATGCTTGCCTATTTTACATGGCATCAGGAGTTTTGAACGCATGGCACGTGCACATCACGCGTCTGCGATATTATGACTGGTGTTCTCGGAATGGGGGGTGAACAACCCAGACGGTACAACGTCCAAAGTGCAAATATAATTCAGCTGCGTCAGGTATTACTACACGAGTAGATAATTCCTAGAATATCATCAGCTGACGCTGCAATTCAACGGGCAGTATGGCTTTGCACACGAATGTTTATCCCCACCACTCAACTCTAATAACAAAGGACTACTGTCCTATAAATACCCGTACCGAGGGTCAGAACAGCAGTGCAGCACAACCATCTTATACCATCTACGCAGTTACTCTCTTCAGTCGGAGAGTCGCCTGTCCACGTCAGCCGCCAAGACGCAGTGTCTTGCCTGACGTAGACGACGCCGTCATGGAAGCCTCGGACCACGCCCTGGATTCACACTCTTGGTACCAGCAACGGAAGCCCGACCGCATCGTCTGCTCTCCACGTCGCTTCGCTACCAACGTCCTTCCAGCCGCCGACTTCGCTCCATCTCTACGGAACTGCCGCGCACTCATCATCCGACACGCAACACTCATCCTTGTTCACTGAATAAACGAATACAACATCACCGGCGTTTCCACTAACCTTCCACTGGTAAAAGGGGACTCCTCTATCTCCAAACCCCTTTAGGAGAGATCCGTCAAATCGCGGCCACCACAACGAAGGGTCATGGTGTCTACCGCACCGTCTCGTGCACCGTGGATCTGATGATTGGACCTTTCTGCTCGGCCCCCGATGCCGTATTGTCTGGCAATAACTTCAGGACCTCCAATGGAAAACTTCAAGATGGCCTAATTATGTTTTAAGTTGGTTGGTTTGAATTGACCCCATCGGGAATCGAACTGCATAAGTAATGTAGAATGTATCAAATCTCGTATTCCTCTTAGCGACTACTACTGCGTTCCCTTATCCGCACCCAGTGGTGCATAGGGCACTGGATCGGTATACCGAGTGCAGTGATTCTTGATCACTTTATTGCACGAAGGTAAGATGATCGGTCATACGCTTCAGTACAGTCCAAGAAACTATTTTAACGGCAGTATTTGGACATAGACGTGTATTTATTTACATACCTATACAGGGTGTAACAAAACTCGATGTAAAAGCGGGAAACTGATGAATCTACATCGTATTTTGGAACGATTGCGTAATATGAATTTTTAATCTGAGCTTGAAAAAAATTTTTTTCCTTCTCACAAAAGTTTTCATAAGTAATGTCAGATTAGGTAAATTGCTCAAATTCTTATTAAAACGCGTTTTTTAATTTTGTTTTATTGTGGATAGTATTAATTTGACTAAATACATGATATTTGCTAACAATTTGCAAAAAAAATCTACTCAATTTACTTGAAAACTAAAATTTAAAAAATTTAATCAACAAAATTGACTCCAAATATGATGTAGATTCACTGGTTTCCCGCTTGTACATCGAGTTTTGTTACACGGTGTATAATGCGTATTGCATAAGTTGACCGCTGCTCGCTTAATTCAAGGTCGGGTATATTGTTATCGAAATAAGTAATACCGCATTTAAATATACACACTTAATGCATTCCGTTAAATACCGTATGTATAGGTAGGGTTACCATACGTCCCGTATATAATGCGGGACTGTCACCCTATTATAAGACGTGTCCCGTATCATCAAAACGCGCGAAGAGAAAAAAACATAACAAAGTTTGTAGATAAACGATATTTTTGATGATCCAATCAGATAAGCTTTTTATGATTCTTGCATTCACAGCTTAATATTTATTTATTTATTTCTGAATAATGTTATTTAGAAAACATTGCAGAAAAAATCAATTCATTCTAAATACAATACAATAATAAATCATACATGACAAAAAATAGTTATGTTAGTATAATGATAAAAAAAAAGTATAGAAATAAAAAATTTAAGTAAGAAAGTGCTTTCCTAACGGAAGACCCAGTGTCGTGAAATATGTCGACATCCGAGGTGATGCGATTAAGTTAGTAACAAGATTGCTCTACCAACAGGCATAACCATTGGCAGGTTGGTTCTGCATCGTAGCAGGTAAAACAGTCGATGCTGTCTTTGTCGAAGATAGTTATCAGATACGAACAGACCTACATCCATCAGAATTTCTGAGTTATGTATGCGACCACCAATCACCTGAAAGAAGTGAACACCCAAATGGACGTCCTTCCTCCTCCATAATGAACTGATAGCCTAGCATCCCTAGTAAAAAGTCGGTTGGGAAGAGCCAAGGATAATATCCATATTACTTTAGGTACAGATAGCGCAGAAATTTCTTCTGTACTCTCTCTACCATCAAAGAGTATCGAGCCTTGATTGATATGGCATTTATTTTGTAGAACTCCATGATATCTTATGTTAAAATCAAAAAACATTTTTTTTGGTTCTACGTGATACGTTTGATAATGCCCTTACAAGGCGAAACAATTGTCACTAAATTGATAATAAATTCAAGTAGAACCAAAAAAAATGTTTTTTGATTTTAACATAAGTAATATGCCTCATGTGGCGACCAAATAATCGAACTAAAACTCCAACCGACTTCTTACCAAGGTATTATACAATGTCCTGGAATTATACAATATGTTTCAAGCCTGTTGAGGGCCACTGCTGGACATACGCCTCCCTCTTTTCAAACACACAATTTAAAATAATCGAACATAACACTATAACATAATAAGTTAAATATTATTTACAAGGAAAACATAGACATTGGTAACACAGCGGCTTTGTTTAACCAGTTTTTTTAAAATCCGTACAGCTTGGAGAGGATGAATTTCTGACAACTACATCCGACACATAGCCATGCGATAGAAAGAGATGGCTAGAGGGTTGGAAGCAATCGCTGGCCAAATTGAGTAGGGACCTCCCAAGTTATACATTTGGTCCCGTATCAGTGACGAAAATTATGGCTTACTCAATATTCTCGATAATTATACGGTCCGCGAATCAAAATAAAATATATATAAAACAAAATCGATGTAAATAAAACATGACGTGTGATTAAATTGGGTTTCCTTCACTTATTATTCGATGCGTTGGTAATTGACGGTCTATGATTAATTTTAAGTATACTAGTGCAGATTGTCCAGTACCAATGGCAGTTCCCCTATGGCACCTGTTTGGTGACGAGATAAATTCTTATGTTAATAGTCACCTCTCTTGGCCGCTCTCTCATCAGTCGTTTTGGAACCCTCTTCCAGTAAAACACATACATCCCGATCAACTCAGATCGTATCCTCAAATTAAATTTACATGAAAATGTTGGATGTGCTAAGCTTCGCACAAAAATTTAATTGTATAAAGAGTTCATCCCTAATGTCCATAAATTTATCCATTTCAGTTTATTTAAGTATTAGAAACCATAATCTGATTTATGTTGTTATGTAAATGTTATAATAATTTGCAATTGAAATCCCCTATCTTTAATGAGCAGATAGATTTACATCATTCGTCCAAGACGGTGGCTGACTCATTAGGCACATGTCATCTTTATTAAATATTTGGCACCCTGCATCCGCGGTAATTTCTTTTAAAAAATTCTTTATACATAATCGTAGTTATTGCGATCTTCACAAGTGAGTACTGTAGTTGTCTGACATTTTAAATAATTAGGACTACCCTTTTTCAAATTCTCAATTTTTTGAACTAACCTATGAACTGTAAAAGTCCAAAGCCCTTCTCCTTTTGTCCTGATTAAAATTTCATCAGAATTTAACCTTTTACTCAATCCCTTCTCTTCCTAAAGAAACCCCGCATAACTCTTTATTTGTGAGGAGTACCTATTTCATTTTTTTCATTGAATTGTAATACTTGTGAAAACTAAATATTTGGTAATCTGATGCTAAGACATGAAACATGTTATTCTTCGATATGAAACGATTTTTGTCTTTTTTCCCATTTAAATAAATAAAATAAAAGAATAAAATTTAAATTTATCGATTTTACAATCGCTAATTTTTTCGTTGCCCTTTGACAAGACACTTCTCTACTTCGTCCACTAATTCTATTCAATTACTTTCATCGAATGAACACGACAATCTGTATTCCTACGTGCACGTAAGGCATCACTTGAGAAAAGTGGTGGCCAGTTACGAAATCTTTCCCCTGGTCCAGGCTTCAAGACAATGGAACGATTGGACCGGGATGTCGTGAATGCACCATAGAATTATATTGGTTTTACAGAAGCGTCTGAAGCATTACGTTATTAAATAAACCTTAAAAATCTCCTTCATTCATAGCGTTTTCCTATCCCTGTTAATTCATCCTATATCCCATTTACCGTTGTAATAGATTTTAGAGTATTTAAAACAACTAACTAACTAAACTAAACTAAACGCCATCTCAGCCTTTCATTCTGCTCTAATGTAAACATTAGTGCACCTATCATACACAGTTTTACCACACATTCGCCTGAGAGATCGCATTTCAACTGCGTTCGATCTACTTTCATCCTTATTTTTCCAACTCCATACTTCGCTTCCATATACATAAGGGTTGGTAGCAGAACTCCATTATGCACTGCCAATTTAGCCTCTTTTGATAAGCAACACAGTTAGAGTATTAATCTTGTAAATAATGCGATGTAATTTCTAAGCTTTATCAACCCACCAATACTCGGTACAATAAACGATTATCCTTAAAATAACTAAGGATTGGTTGGAAGATATTGCTTAAAAGCAATATGCCCGTCCTTGTACACTCGCTATTCAACTGTACATGAAGTTTGGTATACTGAAGACTTTCGGCTTCCATTGTAGTGTTGCAAAATGAAATCCGGTCTCGTTAGCGAAAAAAGGTCGCAAGTATAACATTTCTGGCCATATGCACTCCCGGTACAGGCATGTAAAATACAACAATACACGGTCAGGTCCGAGGCAAGGTCGCTGGACCGGTTTTGGCAATGGGCGATGGGCAGCCACCGGCCACGTTCCCCTCACCCGCCATTGTCCGAGATGGCAGAGATGAATGCCGAATGTATACTTACCATCCGCGGGTAGCCACTAACCCCGTGACGCCTCCTCGAGTTAATCGGAAGACATTTGATATCCATCAACAGTCCGCCTTTTCCATGGTGACTTTTCCGTGGTGTTCTTGTTCCCTTTGGTCCAGATTAGAGTGGCCCATATTATATATTAAAAATTTCAAAACTAGTTTACATGTCTGGGCACCCACAAATTGTTTTATCAGTGGTAAAACAAGTATTCAGTTTGAAGCTAATGTTCTAATTGGAAGACAGTGCTCAAAAGTATGTGATATTAAGAAAAAATATGAAAAAATCTGGCATTTCGAGGGTTGTTCTAAATTAAGTACAACTACCTGGGAAGTAAATTAGTTTATTTCACAGTATAATATTGATGATGAATGGTAACTAATTAAATCTAGATATTGGTTCTAAATCTTTGACACCTATCAAGAATATAGAGTCCGCTTGACGTGTTATAGTAGATGACAAAGACATATTTTTCACAAAAAGTCCAAAATAATCACTTGAATAAAAGCACTCCTCACAAACAACCATTGATAGTTATAATTTTTTCAACTCTTTAACACCTTTTTCTTGGTATTTCTTTAATAAAAAAAAACATTTTTTTAATTTTAATAAGGGAAAATTACAAAATTTTTAAAACCTTGGAGACGTTGAGCATAGCCTTTTATTCCATCTGGGACATTAAAATGTTAGCACTTAACTACTTTCAACTAAAGTAAAAAACTTAGCGGGTGCCCTGAGGTGTAGGGTAAATTTAACATTTTTGGGCCACCCTAGTCCAGATGTACCCCGCGTGATACTAACACATTATATTGCGGATAGCCAGTGAAAGAAAATCCACTTGATGAAATATAAATCTCGTACATCATAAGCAATGTCACAAATAACCAATTTAAAAAAAAGCGACCTATAAGTATAATGGCGCCGGAATCAATGATGTTTATTTTACATAGATAGGCTATTTTCTTCCGTTCCCCTTAATTTCCTAGTCCTAGGAAGATTGTCAATCTCAACTATTATGATACAAATGTATTAGATAGTGGAAGATAGATATAGCTAATGTACAAAGCCATGCATGATGCCGCTCCAGAGTATTTTAAAGAGCTTTGCATTCCAGATAAACTAGCTGAAAGACGTCTCACACTTTGGTCAGCTACATCTACAGCTATAGGCGGGGTTTTAGTACCGATCCGTAATCAGCGCACAAAATTTAGAGAGCGCGCTTTTGCGGTTGCGGGCCCTGTGGCTTGGAATGCTCTCCCACCAGAAGTGCGCAACTGTGAGAGTGAAGTGATGTTTCGAAAGAAACTTAAGACCTATATGTTCTCAAAATACTTTGATTAATTTTGATGATGGTATTTTCTACTCAGAAATTGAGTTTTCACTCACTTTAAATTTCCCGAGCCGTTAAATTCAATATTTGAAGCGCCCTTGAGGTATATTTATACGAAAACGGCGCTATATAAATTATACAAAATAATAGTAATTTTTTCACTGCAAAATACAAATGGAACATAAAATTTTGACAGCTATCTTTGAAGCTTGTCTAGTTTTAAGTTAACAGGTGGTCGGAATATAAGATTTCGAATTAAGTATGTATTGTATAGATTTTTCTCAAAGATATGAAGACATTTCACATAGACGTTGATAATTAAGAAATCAGGCCAAGGGTAGATCCGAATGGAGGAAAAAATAAGGGAAGGCAGAGCAGCACACGATGATCTCTGGCTGGAAATCATGAGACCAAGAAGACAGCAGCGGCCAACTGGATCCCCCCCCCACTCACAACCTGAGCTGGGAGCATAGAAATATCTACATCTTGGTATTTCCATGCTCCCAGCTCTAGAGGGAGATGTGGTCGACTGTGCAGGTCACAGAGACCCTGTTTTTTACTAACGAATGTCGCAATTCGTAACGAGCGGGTTAAACGATCGAGCTTTTGTGATCTATTCGATTTTAAGTATTTTCACCGCGCACCGGAAGCTAAACTGCACGCCATAAATCAGACCGCTTCTTTATCTGCCAATTAAATTTAATAAATATGACAACGACCCGCCGATCAAAAGCGCGGGAGACGCCATTAACGGAACGCATTCCATTATGCTTGAAAAGAAAAAATTGCGACATCTTTTATCTGTGGAGATGAATGGAGCGTAAAATCTATATGTATTTATTTTATTTATAAAAAATATACCATTTACGAATATCATCAATATGAAGTATAAAAACGATAAAATAGAGAGAAAAAAACATTATAATTGAGAAAAATAAACACATTTAAGTATTTCAAGTAAATATTTTGAAAAATTAAGAGGATAATTTAAAAAAAAACAGTCATTTTTTATTTTTATTTATATATCTAAAGAGATGAAGTAGATTTTTTTCAAATTCAGGAATATGGATATTTGAGCGTTTACAGGGCTTATGACCTGTCATTGGCTAGGTTAAATGGCCACTTTATGTAGGAACTACAACATTCCCCATTCCACTTATTAGCGAATATCCACACCAGGTAACATTTTTGATTTTGTATATGTATATGTTACGAATCGAGAATCATCCACCAGCGAGTTGAAAGCTCCATCTATGCATTGATATTGAAGTGCCTAAGTATACCTACTCCCGTCTTGGGATAAAATCCAGATTTGTGTACACGCCCAAAATTTTGTAGTAATTTTTTTCAATTTAATTTTATTCATCATTAACGCCTATATCATCTCGTGGTTTTTTATAAATATACAAAACATATTGTGTAGTATATGAAAATGCTAAATACATACATAAAATGCATAAGCATACTAAAGTTTATTACAAGTTAACTTGACTGAACCAATGCTAGAGTTGAAGAGATCAACACCCTCGCACACCAAATATCCAATGATGAAAAAAATGTGTAAGTATAGGTACAAAGAAATACCTTCACATAACGACTCGAAAAATAAGCATTTTATTAAATTAACATGATATTTTGTACGTGTAGTCTGGCAGGACAGAGTGGTGTGGCGTTCTATCCTCTCTGCCTACCCCTTTAAGCAAATGACGTGACGGTTAGTAAGAAAGTTAGTTATTGAATTTAATTAGTAAGATAGTTATTGAAGGATGCGGAGTGTGTTAGTAGTGCTGCAGCTGCTAAATGTCCTTCCAAAAGTCAAAAGTCCAGTTGATGTCCCCTCAAAAACCTCCACATTCCAAAATTTCAATCCACAAAATTCGGTAAAAAATCCCTAATGAACATTTCTCGATCCCAATAAACTACCCCATGAAGTAAAAATAAATAAATCAATACATAGTAGACCCCTAAAGATTTTGTATTTTAAATATATTTTTCAATGATAGTTTGATGTAAGTATAGGATTAAGATTGAATGTGTTAATTTTGTATCGTCTTTCTTATTTGTGTATGATTGTGCAATATGTAATTTAAAATGTATATAATACCGGTCCCGAAATGAGTTTTTATAACTCCTGGGAATACAATACATGTATGTTTTATATTAATAAAAAATAAACTAAAAAATATATATTTTAAGAATGTTGTTTTTTTCTATTTGTTAAACGTTTCAACTTTTGTATTGTATTATAATTATTTGACTAATTAAGAACTTGTAATTGGCTTCAATTTAGAGCCCCCGCAGACTAGAGACTTTCTACCGGGCTATAGTTTAGTCGGGCTTTTAATCAGTATGAAGATGTATGCAAGTGCGCATACTACAACGATCCGGTATCGGCCGATTGCTAAGTTTAATAGGCCTTGCGATTGCCTTTAAACTATCCTATCGATAAACTATCGGACTATAGCTTTATCAGTATGGCGCTCTTCCACGCGCGCACACTTGCCGATCGTTTAATCGGGCGATAGCTTTCTCCTTCGTAGTATTGCAGCAATAATAACTTTTCTTGACAATATTGTTCCAACATTCATTGCGACCGCTCTCTTCAAAAGTCGTTTATTAACTGGAAAATCATTCGAGAGCAGCTGGCCGACTGTTCTCTATTCTGCGCACTCATCACCAACCCGACTGTTTTGTTGATTCGGTGTGCGCGCTAGCAGCCCGATAGAAAGTCTCTAGTCTGCGGGGTACCTTATAATTTCCTAACTGTAAGCAATTTGTAAAAAAAAATCGAAAAAAAAGTCAACTTCGTACTCAATTTTCTCTAAAACTATGGGTCAAATCCAAAATTTTTATTCTACAAAATCGACTCCAAATATTACGTAGATTCACTGGTTTCCCGCTTGTACATCGAGTTCTGTTACACCGTGTATGTAATACGTTGCATCACGTATTTTCCTTTCTTTACGAACGATAATTTTACATTGATTAAAATTGCATACTTTTATGAATTGAATTGAATTATCATTATTTTGTATAATACAAAGCAGGAGTTAATTGAAAATTACAATTTTTTTCCATAATTTTTTGTTTTTGTTTTTTTCTTGTTGTGTGTTGCTGCTCTCTCTTCTACTCGGACGCATCGGCCGATGGAGTGGAAGAGAGATAGATGCGTCACAAACCGAACGCTTAGGCCGGTCGTGCCTCTCTATCGCTTGTTCCGCGCTCTCGCTTGCACACTCGGCTCAGGCGGAACGTGACAATGAGTCATGCTTTTTCGTGTGTGCAGCCGGCGCTCATCGATTTATTAGACGTTATCACGTCAAAATGTTATTTGAAAGCGCTCTCCAAAAATGATACATTTGTGTGCACTTATGAGACACATATTTTAAAAAGCGAAGCACTGAAAGTCCGTCGGCAGTTTGAAATACGAATCGTGGGCTTGACATAGGAAGAAGCGCGGGAAATGAAAGCCGATCCCTAGCTTTTTGGTTGATTTTGGAATGCATAAGTATTTGATCCACATAGGAAGCGGATATGAATATATTGGATTTGGGATGAATAAATTACTGCTACTGCGAGATGTACTACTCTCCCGTATCGGCACCTAATGGTGCATAGGGCACTGCATTTGTACTCTGGGGCAGTGAATCGGCAAGATGATTTGTTTCAGCACTTCATTATTTTCTATTGATCATCATCATCTTTCCATATCCGCCAGTTGACGTGCGTCCCCCCATGTCAGGTCCATGACCCATAGTTCAGAAGCAAAATTGCCGACGGATTGTCAACAGTGGACGTCCAGGTCGCCGAGAACCTGATGCCTTGTAAAATATGCAAGTATGGGGGCTATGGTAGACATGCGTCCCGCAGTTCTGACGTGAGCTGCCTCACTCCCGGCAGAATACATACAATTTCACTTCGTGATTATTGCTGAAAACAGGAAAAGTTTTCAGGAAAACGAAACAACGCAATGGGTCGTCTATAAATAGACTAATACATTCACAGTTAAACGATCATTTATTTACGTAAAATTCACAAAATACGCTGTCAAGGTCGCCGATCCCACCTTCAGCCAATCAAGGATCCGCCAACTTGTTGCCTTTAGCGAATTTTACGAATAATCTAACAAAATATTACAAATAAAAACAATTTTGACTTAAATAAATCAAATTAGTCAAAAATGTAAACAACACAGCGAATGTTTTGATACTAATTTTGACGCTGATGTGCAACAAATTAAATATTTATTTTTCCCTATTTGAATAAGATTATACAGTAAGATACAGATACAGCAATCGATGTTCAATAAATATTTTGTTTTTTCTCATTTGTAATCAATACCTACTCAAATTAATCGAGTAGAAAATTATTGTTTGTTAGTGAAAACTTCAATTTTGTAGCTACAAGTTGAATAGTAAAATTGGGAATATGTAACTTACCCTGCCAGCGCGAAGAGCTCCACTCTAGTAGAGGAAGACCCTCTAATTCAAGTCCCGATGCACTGATAAGTAATCCAAACAGAAGAATCGGGACAAATAATGTCCAATTGTGGGCACCGGATGATGCGTGAATTTTGTTTCGCATCTTCGTAAATGAAAATTATCACTTCCACTTCACACACCGTAAAGAACGTGCATTTTGTATGTTTCGCTCGGTTTTCACTAAACAATTTACGCAATAAAACGTGTGGGATTCGCCAACTCGCTCGCAAACACAATCGCGCGAACTATTGACCAAAGATATTCACTGACAGCCGGAGCGGGCACTCGGCACTTGTCACAACAAAATACACAGAAATAGCGACAGAGGGAAAATAATCGCCCAAACTACTATACAACATTAGTGTGTATTCTATGAACTACACAGGCGCGCGCAAGCGCTGTTTGCATTTATTCATCATAAAGGAGCACTCACACTACTATTCGATAAATTCGAATTATGTAGTTTAGTTTATTTTATTAATTTGAACAGAAAATAAATTATTATTAAAATATTCAAAGCATTGTGGTCCAACATTTTTTTTGTTTTTGTAACATTAATAGAAAATAAATTCGCATGACGTGAACCTGGCTAAATAAGGAAAACACACACAAGAGTTGTTTTGGCTGCTGATTGTTTAGCGGTAACGAGTGAGTTTGGGATAAAAATATTTAATGTAGTACCAAATAACCCATTTTACTAAGTCTTGTTAAAGCAAACGAGTTTACCTAGACTATTAATTTAGTCTCTAAAATCCTATCGGGAATCACGACGTAATATTTTGCTTTGAAATAGGCTTGCGCTCACCCCCTCAAGGTTTGAATAAAAACTTATTATTATTGTATTTAAAATTAGACTTCAATACCCGCTTTTATTTCAAATCGCCATATTATTGTAAAATAATTTTGTAGTCGTTCGTTATCCGTGCTGTAGCTGTCATTATTGAGATTTTTGTCTACCATAGAAAAAATATCTAAAAATCCCTGTCGCGTCGTGATATCTGTGTCCCCTATTCTAATTTGCAAAAATTAAATTAGATAATTTATTTCACTGTACATAAATAAATACGTAAGTGTATTTATCATTTGTTTAAACCCCTTCGGATTTACTCACGACTTCATCAAACACAAATAAAAAATATTATGTAATGTCACCAAACGTCAGAATAACATTTCCACATTATCAAAATTTTAGTTTTTGTTTTCATATTATATTATAATATTGTCAATCACTTGCCACCTCTTATCCTAGAGTCAAGGGCGCACCTTTACTTTTCGAGCATGGTACATAAACAAAATAAAATAGGTTACTTAGATTTGGTTAATTGAAAACCAATTTTATTTTGTGTTCTCATCCCGTACAGGCATTGAGATGAAATAATGTGGAGTCAACTTTGAAAGGGGAATGCACTTCAGAAATTAGCGACACTCCGAGCCACGACAAAACATAAAACTAGCGGTTACCTACCGAGAAAACTGTAACCTGCAATCTGAAACGGTACAACACCAACTAAATGTTGACAAGACGAGCAAACTGTAATATCCCGGGAGTTGCTAGTTTTATAGTTTGCCGTTGCATGAACTGATTTACCAGCCTGTAACTGCTAGTCAGTGGCGTGCACAGAGTTTTTGATCAGGGTAGGCAGTATAAAAAAAATAAAATAATTCTATTGAATATAACTCTCTAATTAAACAAATATTTCGAAAATTGTAGTTCATGCCAGTACCTAACTATACGCATGGGCGTGATTCTAAATTTCATTATTTCCTCCATGCAAAAATTTGATCACGGTACACTGCACTTGGTGTACCAATGCAGTGCCCTATGCACAATTGGGAGCTGATAAAGGAGATTAGTAATATACTTTGTTGTGATATCTGTAATTGGCCTCAAGATCAGCCAACTTATATTGTATACTTTATATTATGTTCATGGCTGTTGATTTCCAATAATAAATAAATAATAAAAATGATTACAGAAGTATGGGAGGCGACGGCCACGGACACGGGCATGGCCACGGCCCGCCCTACGTAGTCCCCGACTACTCCATATACAAGGTGGAGAACGTGCCCAAACTCGTGGCCATACAGAAGAAGCTCGCTGAGAAAGGACTGTCTGACCCTTGGCTGAGGTAAACCCGACTTAGCTTCATTTTGCAATTGACGCTTGATAAACTTAAATATTTCCATGTCTTTTTCATATCTATTGAACAGCCATAACCAACCTGCCTTTGGTGATGCCAGTTGGTAGAGGTATTGCGATTCTTGACAGAATCTGATATAGATATATATTCCATTCAGTTCAGAAAGCATGTAATCATATTTTTCTAACCACACAAGGTAGACTTTGAGTTGTTCATTAAATACATACCGTGTCGTAAACACAAAATGTAAAACAATTAATTGCAAAAGGAGTGAGCTATACACTGTGTAACAAAACTCGATGTACAAAAGCGGGAAACCAGTGAATCTACATCATATTTGGAGTCAATTTTGTAGAATAATTTTTTTTTATTTGACCCAGTTTTTAAAGAAATTGAGTACGAAGTAGATTGGACAAATTTTTGCTAATTGTTATCAAAAATCATTTACAATTAATATTATCTATTAAGAAAAACATATATATAGCCGTATTTTATTAAGAATTTACATAAATCTGTGGTACTACTGAAGCTTTTACGAGGTAAAAAATTTTTTTTTTTCAAGCTCAGATTCAAGTCATGACTCATGACACATTTGACTCCAAATATGATGTAGATTCACCAGTTTTCGGGTTTTACTACGAGTTTTGTTACTTTATGTATAGAAAATAGATTTCATTCATAATGCTAAACCCATTCCTTTCTGCGAATTTCAAGATGGCCGCCTCCAAGAATCTTCTCCGCTCGCATCTGTCTCCGGATACTTCTTATTTTACTTTGTATATTCCAGAAATGAAGTGTGGAGATACGACCGCAAACACTTCCCATCTGTTGGCCAGAACATCCGGATGTTCCTGTTTCGCGGAGTGCCCACGGCCGCCGTTCTGTTTGGACTGACCCTAGCGTACGATGCCCTTACCAAGTCTGATGATGATCATGGACACGGCCATCATTGATACTTCTCGTGTATAGATCAATCACCAACTAGTATATAAATGTGTCGTTTAGTTTAAAAACCCGCTAACGGTTTGTGGTTTATATTAACTTTCAGTATCGTCAAGAGAGTTTTTTTGTTTTACTTCGTGGGTTTTTGTTGGGGGTTATTGTGGCTAAGTTTGTTTTTCAATAGCTTTTAGTAATACTAAGCAGGTTTATTTCAAAATTTTGCTAACTTTTAAGCTCACTAAGTGGGTTTTCAATAACCCTTATTGATAAGATAGTTTTGATAAATACTTAGTTTAAATATGCGAGTTTTTAATAACCACAAGTATCACTTTATCGATTTTAAAAATCAATTAGTGTCTTTGATTGGGGTATGAATATGGTTTAGTATCTCTAAGCTGATTAAAAAAATCAACTTGTGTTACTAAGCAGGGTCATTCAAATGTTAACTGGCGGGTTTTGGGAATTAATTGACACACATACTGTAACCATTTGAACATCTTTAACTTGTGTTTTACCTCTGTTATTGGTTATTGGTAATCACAGCACGGTTTATCTTTGGCCATAGACGTCTTATGTCCGCACATTGAAACCATTTATACTTTGCCATTTTTTTGGTAAATCTTGTAAAAATATGTATTTGATAGTTAAATAAAAACAATGTAAAACTATGCTTGGTTTCATTTTACAACTCAACTACAAACAAAATCCGCAATATTTTTTTTGTTTTTGGCATTGTCAAATTTTTATGGGCCATGAATCTTCCAGTAATTTAAAAATTAATTAATTTTCCTTTGCATATATTATGTCGCTTGGTAACTGTATCAGTAAATTTTATAAATACTGGGAAAATAAGATTTAAAACACTTTGTTTTTAACTAACTCCCGACCGGTAATTTTTATTATTTTTATTTTTTAACCACCTCAACAGGCCAGGAGGCCCAATTACAGAGGGGAACAACGTCACAAACACCCAGGCTTGAGAAAAATCACTTTTGATTTTTTGAGTTCTCACCGGGAATCGAACCCGGAACCTCCGTATCGTGAGTCCTGCGTCTTAGCCATTTCGCTACGGAGGCCGCCAAGGTAATGAAGTTGTTTTAGTGCATAAGTTCAGATATATGGGTTTTATTGTTTGTTTAAGGTTGAGAGATTAACGGATGGATGGGTAATTTATGACTTTCTTTTGTTGTTACGGATTAGATATTTTAAAGTTAAGAAGTACTTAACGATTCAATTTCATTTATACTTGTACCCTTGAAAAAGAGACGCGTGTTGCCTCGAAACCTGTCGGGAGTTTAATTAATAAAGAGTAGTTTATAATGAATAACTATAAAGTTTATTTTAACATTTATTTTAAGCATCTATACACCGAATTTCATACAACTTGTTGTGAAACAATTTTTACATTTCCGTTAAATGTAAATAATTTTACAATAGATGTAGTTAATATATTTCAGAATTATTGTGTAAGGAATGCAATGTACCTTTTTCTTAATATAACATGAAATAAATTATTATTCATAAATGCCTAGATACTCCATTCTCTTCTGTAAAAACTTCTTTGCCTCTGCTAAAGTAGTTGGCTGGTTATCCATACATTAACGTTTGATATATTCATCTCGTGATATTCGGTACAAAATATACAATAGAGTATTTATTACCTAATTAGTAAAGTCACTGTTAATAATGGATGTTTATAAAAGCAAGCAAAAGTACTGATATGTGTTACTGGGCTTCCACAGACGATTAAATGTTCATCATAATTATTACACTGGTCTGCAAAAGATCTGTCCAATCGCATCTTTACTAGGGTGGCCCAAAAATGTTAAATTTACCCTACACCTCAGGGCACCCGCTAAGTTTTTTACTTTAGTTGATAGAAGTTAAGAGCTAAAATTTCAATGTCCTAGGTGGAATAAAAGGCTATGCTCAACGTCTCCAAGGTTTTAAAATTTTTGTAATTTTCTTATATAAAAAATTTAAAAAAAAAATAGAAAATTTTTTTGTGCAAGAATACCAAGAAAAATGAAAAAAAAGAACTATCGATGGTTGTTTGTGAGGAGTGCTTTTATATAGGTGATTATTTTGGACTTTTTGTAAAAAATATGGCTTTGTCATCTACTATAACACGTCAAGCGGACTCTATATTCTTGATAGGTGTAAAGATTTAGAACCAATATCTAGATTTAATTAGTTACCATTCATCATCAATACTATGAAATAAACTAATTTACTACATCCCAGGTAGTTGTACTTAATTTATAACAACCCTCGAAATGCCAGATTTGTTTATATTTTTTCTTAATATTACATACCTTTGAGCACTGTCTTCCAATTAGAATATTAGCTTCAAACTTTACCTGAATACTTGTTTTACCACTGATGAAAAAATGAGTGGGTGCCCAGACATGTAAACTAGTTTTGAAATTTTTACTATTTAATATGGGCCACACTAATCTTCACAAAACTTGAAACTTTCTGCATTCAGACAATTTAATGCTTCTAGCCCATTTTGAGCTATCGTTAAAAAAACATTAAAGAAATATCTAGACGTGATAGCAAAAAAATAAAGCAGATGTATATGGTGACAAAACTCGTAGTATAACCTAAAAACTGGTGAATCTACATCATATTTGGAGTCGAATGTGTAATATGACTTTTGAATCTAAATTGAAATTTTTTTTTTCTTCTCATAAAAGCTTTCATAAGTACCGCAGATTAAGTAAAATTACATTAATCATATTTAAATGCAGTTTTTTATTTTGTGCTCTTTATGAATAGTATTAATTTGACTAAATAAATGATGTTTGATAACAATTTGCTTCAACTTCTTAAAAAATTGTCTCGAAAACTATGGGTCAAATAAAAAAAAAAAAAATCTACAAAATTGACTCCAAATATGATGTAGATTCACTGGGTTCCCGCTTGTACATCGAGTTTTGTTACATCGTGTATATTTAGCATAAAGTCTTCGCATTCATCATATTTTTATTGGAAAGAGGATTTCAATGCAGACCATTCGGTGTTATTTGAATTTGACATTGACTGGCACAGGATGTCTGGTATATTG
Source organism: Micrasema minimum (assembly GCA_022494985.1). Taxonomy (NCBI): domain Eukaryota; kingdom Metazoa; phylum Arthropoda; class Insecta; order Trichoptera; family Brachycentridae; genus Micrasema; species Micrasema minimum. The sequence goes on along the minus strand of JAGVSP010003136.1, from coordinate 11,096 downwards.
AACAGTTTGACATGAGGAGAGTTGTGTTCATGAGGACGCCCGAGGTTTGAGTTCGTCATAACACGACCTCAGGAAGATGTAGTTTTTCTTGGACTGGTTATAGTGCTCGTAGCCCTGTAAGAAAAAACACAAGTATATAACAACCAAACAGATAATAATTTTTCATTTCACAATTTTACATTTAATTCAAAATACACATGGATCCATTGTATGTAAATAATTTAAAAATTGTGAAATTTGACCATTTTGTAATATTTTTTTGTTAAAAATAACTAACTAACTAACCATCACACCATTTCCCCGTAGGAGTAGGCAAAGAGGATAGAACGCCATACCACTCTGTCCTGACATACTTCCTTTGCTTCCTCTACATTCATACATCTTTCTCATGCACATACGCCGATTATTCCGGCTTTTCACATGTCCACTTTCAAGAACTTGTCGTACTTGGTCATACCATGTCTTTTTCGGCCTTCCTCGGCTTCAACATCCAGGCACACTTGCATTTAAACTTCTTTTAAATGTTAAAAAAACTAACTAACTAACTAACCATCACGCCATTTCACCGAAGGAGTAGACAGAGAGGATAGAACTCCACACCACTCTGTCCTGGCATACTTCTCTCGCTTCCTCCACATTCATACATCTTCTCATCATGCATGCACATTGATTATTCCGACTTCTTATATGCCCACTTTCAAGCACTTGTTTAACTTGATCATGTCTTTCTCGACTTCTACATGGTGTTAATAAATGGATAAATAAATAAAAATAAGTAAGGTAAAATATTCAAAAGTAACGATTACTACATTTCCCCAAAGGGGTATGCAGAGAGGATAAAATGCCATACCACTCTGTCCTGGCACACTTCTCTCGCTTCCTCCACATTCATACATCTTCTCACGCACGCACGTCGATTATTCCGACTTTTCACATGGCCACATTCAAGAAATTGTTTTACTTGATCATGCCATGTCTTAATGGAGTCCTGGTACTTAGTTAAAAACAAAAAAAAAAAACTAAAATTCTGAATTTTTTGCCAACTATATAAATATGGCCGGATAGTCGGCTTTCCCGACGGTATAGTTCCCGGCACTTAAGAAGCCAATGCTGATAGGGTGACCATATTGTGAAAATATAAAATTTTATATTTAACATTTGATTTTAATTTACGATGTGCAACCAAAGAATGTTTTAAATAAAATAATTTGATTTATTCCTTTAGCAGGTCAGGTGACCAAACCCGCTTCCCCATATATAACAATTATTGCAGATATATTAGGAATAATGTGATTTTGTTGTTTTCTGCTTAATTTTTATACAGTTGATATACTACATAAGTACATTCAAATTAATATAAATGAACAATTCCTTACTATTTTACAGAAAAAAACCTATAAATATTTACATTCTAATTAAATATATTAACGTTTTGCTATCATATCAAAGCTGTAAAAATAATATTTTAGTGTAATATTGCAACATCCGAAAAAAAAACAGAATATAATAAAAAACGGTTTTGTACAGTAAAAAAGTCAGTATATAAAAATGTTAATATAAAAAATAATAAGTAAAATTTTTTTTTCTAGCTAAAATTTTCATAAGAAAATTGCACAAATTATTGTTAAAATGCAGTTTTTAAAAATTTTTTTTTCTTTTGTTTTCTTTATACTTTATATATTTGAGTATATACCTATTCCTATAAATATTTATTAATTTTCTTTAATTTCTAATTTAAAAAATTAACATGTAAAAGGTACTTGTACCGTAAATAATTGAATAAATAAATATGGTCACCGTATGTTTTCTGTGAAATTTTTACCGCCAAAAACTTTGAACCAATCAGGCCATACAATTTTACCAACACATTTAAATAACTTCATATTCCACATAATATTTGTTTATGTGTCAGTATTGGCTTTCTTATGCGTCGACAACTATACATCTCCAATATCCAGTGAACATGAAAACGTGGAATGTTAAAATAAAAAAAATGCAATTTGCCTTGGACCAGTCGTAGCTGACGGCGTAGGCGAAGATCTGGCCGTTGCTGTTGAAGGCGCACTTGGTGATGCTCTGGTCCATCTGCTCCGAGGACTTGAGCTTGGTGCGCGCGTCCTTGTCCCAGAAGGAGAACACGCCGTCCGAGCCCACCGTGGCCAGCGTGCCGTGCTCCGGATGGAAGGCGATATCGTTTACCGAGTAGATGTCCTGGGGAATGCAGGTATTGGAATCACACATTTACTGATCAGATTGAAATTGCCCGTTATAAGATGAATTAAAAAAGTATTGTTAGCATCAATGAACAGAAAATGTATCGAAAAGGTTGAAATTCATTAATACAACATTTTTAAAATATTGAAATCACTCATCGATAGAAAAATGCAATTAAAATCAACCCTGAATGGAAAATTGATAAAAATTATGAAATAACCCATTTATACAAACTAATAAGTGTTAATATTAGGACATACGTAAAAAATCAGGTATGTACTATTTTAAGAATAAATAATAATATAAAAAGAAAAAATATTGAAATCCCTCATTATAAGAATGAAAAAAGGTTGAACCCACCCATGAACAGAAAATTTTTAATATTGAAATTGCCCATTTTTTTTTTTAAAGAAAAAAGAAATCTGTGCAATCTTATGATATTTGCACATATTTCAATTTGTAAATACTATGTCCAATAAAGCCTAAGCGGCTTGTTCTTGAAAATGGGGATCGAGTTGTGTCAAAGTAGGGATTCGAACCAACGATCTCTGGACTCAGAGACCACGACGCTACCCACTGGGGCCACCACCCGTTCATCGTTCCATTATAAGAACATCGTATTAAAGTTGAAATCGCGCATGAACAGAAAATTTTTAACATCTAAATTATCCACGAATAGTAAAATTAAATCAATTGGCTTGGAGGCAGTTTGTGGAATCCATATGCTCCACATAGGGAGCGGATATGGAATCAATACCTGTGTTCCATTCTGTACGCCGTTGGAGCGATGGCATTTGAATGTGAAGTTGTCCTTGGGATTGGTTGGATTAACGTACTGTATGGCCACTCTGCCTTCAATGCTGCCCAGTGCAAACCCTGAAATTGTACACCAACAGATATACATGGTGGTTTACTGCTTGTACATTGAGTTTTGTTACAACCTGTATATACAGATAACGCAGCGACGATGACAAAAAAAACAGAAATTATTGTAGAAGATATGACTACAAAGGGTCAACCTTAAAAATTGGAAAATGACCAGATATATTCAATATTTTATCTAGCGACTATTTCTGCCATATTTTTTATCGACTACACTTTTTTCTTGTTTTTAAAATTAATTTGTTAAAAAATCTTGCAAGATTCTTCTTCTCCTCCTTATTTCACCACGTTCGCTCCTATGTGGAGCATGTGGACATCACTAGATCCCTCCAGGAGACCCTACCGCCAGACAGCTCTCTCGCTTGCTTCTACTTTAGGCACGCAGCCATCAACTCCGCCGAGTACATCCGGAAGACATTTTAAAATTATTTTAATATCTATGCACACTATTTTTATTATTGTATAAATTATTGTTATAGGCAGGCAGCCTTTGCTGGTGCGCCTATATCTTTTTTACTGCTTCTTGTCTGCCTTCTGCATCTTAACGGTTTTTGAACTGGTTGACCGCAGTGGAGTGGACAACTAGGCCTGGCAATTAGTTCCAGTCAGAAACCACCCTACTGGAAAGGAAGTTTTTCTTAAGGTTGAGGTGGGATTGGGGACGATAGAGCTTCCAGTTGTGGCCCTGTAGATTGGTGTTGGGATTTAGTTGATAAATTTCGAGCAGGGGGCAGTCGTAGTAATAATTTAGTATCTTGTAAGTTTCAATTAAATCCCCTCTCTTCCAATTATGTAAGTCCAACCAGTTCTAAAACCGTTAAGATGCAGAAGCAGTACAAAAGATATATGCGCACCAGCAAAAGCTGCCTGCCTATAAAAATCATAATAATATAAACAACATTTTAGGTGTGTCCAAATACTTGTAGACAAAAACTGGATTTCACCCATTACGGGCTAATAATTACAATTTGACATCTCAACAGAGACGAGAAACTTGGAAGGGAATATGGATATCTAGGCGTTTACAGGGCTTATGACCTGTCATTGGCTGGGTTAAGTGGCCGCTTGATGTATTACAACATTCCCCATTTCACCTAGTATTTGATATCCATATCTGCCACACCGCGCCATTTTCTGTACATTGGCAGATATGGATATCAAATACTAGGTGAAATGGGGAATGTTGTAATACATCAAGCGGCCACTTAACCCAGCCAATGACAGGTCATAAGCCCTTAAACGCCTAGATATCCATATTCCCTTCCAAGTTTCTCGTCTCTGTTGAGATGTCAAATTGTAATAATAATAATAATTTACCCGTAGGCTGTTTGGCTGTCTTGTCCTTGAAGATGGCTATAGCCCTGTGCTGGTACTTGAGCGGGGAGTCCACCCGCTTGTACTCCTGGGGCTTCCCTTCCAGGGTGTACAGGATGAGTCCTCGGCCAGCCGTGCTCACCACTGCCATGGGATATTCCTGGAAATATATCACTCTCTAGTGTAATTATTTTCCCATAATTCCAAGCCCACAAGGTAAGGATTACTTGGATGGAAATTCAATAGATTGTATAGTGTACTTACCACATCTGCACTGTAACATTTTTCCATTAGATTTATGGTCATCATTGGTTGTGATGTTCTCGTGTCCCAAAACTAGAAAAACACATATAGATTATTTCATTTTATATCCCTACAGAGATGAGGTAGAATTTTTTTTTTTCAAATTCAGGAATATGGATATTCGAGCGTTTACAGGGCTTATGACCTGTCATTGGCTGGGTTAAGTGGCCACTTTATGTACTACAACATTCCCCATAGATTACATTACTGAAGGGCCAGTTTTATAAACATCCGTTATTTAGGCTTTATACCATTTTTACCATAAATTTAGTATAAAACCCGTTTATATATGTCCCGTTTTATCAAACGCTGGAATTCATTTATCCGTTACCAGCTAACGGCGATAACGATCCAGTTTTCATTGAAATGTCACACATTCAGCGGCCATATTGGATGGATTCCAATAAGAATTTATTTGAAACGACAACTATAAACAACGACAAACGATCATTCAAAGGTAGCCGGGCCACGCTCCAATATTTTTAAATTCCGTAATTTTTTTTGTGTGAATAGTAATGATTTTTGAAAATTTTCTGTGAAAAATAGAAAAAAATAAAAATTCAAAGGATTCCTCGTAAAAAATATTAAAAAACGGAGCTTATAAAAACAGGGCAAATTTTAGGTAAAATGGCACTTCCGTGATAACGTTCATAAAAATCAATACAATACAATAAGTAGTTTGATCAACTAAGTGTCAGCTAAACAAACTGTGTTCCTTGAAAAATTGACAGTTAACTAACTTCAGACTTATTACGTGTAGAATGACATTCTAAAATAATTTTGCATTTATGAACATAGGTTATGTTTACCAAATTATGACAGATGTAAAAGAACTTTCCCACTATAATCATAATAATGAACGTTTGTATGAAAATGTATGCAGTTTGAATCGTTTTTTTAGAAATATTATCGTAGTGGTTACGTTGTATAAAGCTATTTCCTGTTTATGGGATTCAGGGCGGAGGGATGCTTTAAAAGCACCCGTCTCCTAAGCGCACAAAAAGAGTCGTACTTAATATATAGTTGATGCGTAGAACCAGAGAAGTATCTATGTACTTTTTTGCTGTTTTAGGCGCTACTTACATCAAAACTTGTTAAAAAATGCCTCGAAATTTGATAGATGCATAATACCTAAATAACGACCCGTTTTGGCGGGAAATCGCGATTACGGTATTTTAAAAAATTAATTACGGACATAATATGAATTAAAAAATCAAAAAAAAAAATTTTCATACTTAATATCGTGGGTATACTGGCAAAAAACGTTAACTCTAATATGCCTGTTTTGAGAAATCAAGCTTTTAAGTTTTTTTTTCCAATTTTATTTTATTTTTTTTATTCTATTGCATTATGAGTTGAAACTTTAATTATTTTCTCATTTTTTCAAACATGTAATTAATTTTCATACTTAGAAAACTTTTATTGTTAATAGCAGTAATTTTCCTTTTTATTTTAGAGAAAAAAAGAAATATGATTTAGGTTAGGTACTTCAGAAAAAAAAGCGCTTTATAAGTTATCCAAAATTTGTGTTTCTGCCGATTGTAGAGCTTTAAAAACTTAACAATACTGCATCATTAAGTCCAAACAGCATATTTTCGAGTTAGCGTTTTTTGCCAGTATACCCACGATATATAAATCACCATCTAAAAAAAATTTAAAAATAAAATTGTCCCCTGGCCCATTGTTTGTCCTGTATGTATGGTATTGGCACCCAGTACCCAATACTCACACCTTTCACACATTCTGCTACAATAAAAACTTATATCCAAAATAAATAGATGTGTGAGGTAAATGTGCAACGCACCTTCAGTGTTTTGTCCCATGAGCCGCCGGTCATTAAACAAGAATAGCTGGAAGCTTTCATCCAGTGACATGTTTTTACAGGGCCATCATGTGCGGCAACCTGAGGGATAAATACAGTCAGAAATATTGCAGTTTTTTTAAAATACATGGTGTATCAAAACTCAATGTACAAGCGGGGAAACCAGTGAATCTACGTCATATTTGGAGTCGATTTTGTAGAATTTTTTTTTTTTTTTTGACCTATAGTTTTAGAGAAAATTAAGTACAAAATAATTTTTTTGAAAATTGTAATCAAATATCAATTAAGTATTTAGTCAAATTAATACTATCCATGAAGAAAACAAACAAAAAAACGCATTTTAATAAGGATTTGGGCAATTTTACTTAATCTGCCATACTTATGAAAGCTTTTATGAGAAGAAAAATTTTTTTTTTTCAAGCTCAGATTAAAAAGTCATATTGTCTATGTAAGTTCAATACCGCATATGAGCCAATAAGTTCTAAATACGTATTTTTGACGGTTTCCGTTGAACGGAATAAGCCGCATCGATTGGTAGATTAAAATTTTGAAATTGTTCAATAGGTGTCATGCAATCGGTCAAAGTCAATACCGCAAATAAAAAGTTTTCATTTAAAAAAGGATCAATATCTCATATATGCATTTAATTTTTATTCGAATTAAAGTATACTAGCATAAATGCATTTCGTTGCAAAAAAGAAAATACAAAAGAAAGTGTGTTTGAAATTTGAAAAAATATTTTTTAAGTAAATTCTATGGTTTTTTGTCTTTTCTGAACTTTTTAATCAATGGCTCATACGCAGTATTGAACTTACAAGGACGATATTACACTTTCAACTCCAAATATGATGAAGATTCACCAATTTTCAGGTTTTACTACGAGTTTTGTATGATGACTAGCGGCAGCCCGAGGAGTTGGAATCCGGGGGGTCATTTTAATAAATTACTCATTAAGTAATAATTACTGTGAAGTTAATTATTCCGATATAAACATACGAGTATCAAAGTAATGAGGAAATCCACTGCTACCCGGAATTGAATTTTAAAAATGCTTTCGTGTAGACGCGAATAATTAAAAATTTTGAAGTGGGATGGAATATCCCAAAAACGTACGCAAAAATTAATAAAAAATGTTGAAAATAGCATTCATTTCAAAATCTTAAACAATGATGTCACTCCTTGTATCTAAGTGTAGTGTTTCCGGTTTCCGTTTTTAAACCCCCGTAGCCGCGTTCCATGGCATTTTAATATGGAATACAATCTACATACAAGCTTCTATTGCAAAAAAGATGGCCGCCATTCAGTCTACCTAGAACAGCTGTTAACAGTATATGACAGTTGAGTCGACGGTATATTTTTATCTGTGCTTCCCGCGTCAGTTTGCATAGATTTTTGACAGTTTTGTTACTGGCTGGAGAAATACCATGGCCTTAAACAACCCGTTTTATGACGTCACTCCTGAAAAAATGACGCAGTTAGTACATAGTGGTATTTAGCGCGGTATTTAAAATGTGCAACTTTAAAAAATCGTATCTTCATCAATAACTTATAAAAAAAATATTAAATGTATTTTTTTTGTTTAGTTAAATAGTAAGTTTATAGAAAAAAATTACTTTAGAAAACAGTGGATTCCCTCATTAAAAACAAGGGATATTTTATTAAAATATCTGCAATAATCATTAACAGAACACAAAACTTTTTTGAAGGTAAAGGACAGAAAACTGTACAGTTTCTTGTGCAGTCTGCAAACTGTCCCGTATAAAGTGAAAACTGTGTGGAATATTGAATGGTCCACGCGACGTTTGGCTGACCTGACATTCTGTCCATATAAAGTATAAGGCTAATAAATGCAAGTAATAAACCTACCTGAAGGCATTGATTTGTAGTCAGATCCCAGCACTTCACTTGTTTGTCCCCAGTCGCCACAAACACTTTGGATCCATCCTAAATTCAATGTACGAAAGATTAAAAAAATTAGAGACAAAAATTTTGTTCAATACATAATAAAAAATTATTTTAGTAAAAAAAAGACTTACATCGTGCCAACTAACATCTAGGACAGGTCCTCCCATGGTCTGCATGGATTTTGGGTTGGTTTTTCCTGTCATCTCCACGTCCCAATTTGTACCTGAGAAAATATTTGCATTCATTCAAAATGTTGTTGAAATTTTAATTTTACTTAACCATCGCATCAGGCCAGGAGCCAATTACAGGGGGAATAACGTCACAAACACACAGGATTGAGAAAAAGAAAACTTTTTATTTTTTTATGTTCTCACCTATATTCTCAACCCGGAACTTCTGTATCGTGAGTCCAGCGTCATAGCCATTACGCTACGGAGGCTATTTATAAATACACATTTTTTTACAATATGACATATTTAACCACTGTTTGATTTTGGTGTGAAAGAGTGACTAAAATGTTGACCGATATTTTCATAAATTTACCGAAATTTTGACAGATTTTGGTAATAACTAAAAATTAACATAAGAAGTGTATGTGTTGAATAATGTGTGATGTTAGAAATGCTTGTTCAATATACATAAAACTTATTTTAGTAAAAAAAGACTTACATCGTGCCAACTAACATCTAGGACAGGTCCTCCCATGGTCTGCATGGATTTTGGGTTGGTTTTTCCTGTCATCTCCACGTCCCAACATCGTACCTGAGAAAATATGGTATTTTAATTTATATTTATATTTTACTTAACCATCGCATCAGGCCAGGAGGCCCAATTACAGGGGGGAATAACGTCACAAACACACAGGATTGAGAAAAAGAACTTTTTATTTTTTATGTTCTCACCGGGAATGGAACCCGGAACTTCTGTATCGTGAGTCCAGCGTCATAGCCATTACGCTACGGAGGCTATTTATATAAATACATTTTTTTACAATATGACATATTTAACCACTGTTTGATTTTGGTGTGAAAGAGTGACTAAAAATTGACCGAACATAAATTTACGAAATTTTGACAGATTTTGGTAATAACTAAAATAACATAAGAAGTGTATGTGTTGAATAATGTGTGATGTTAGAGTGCTTGTTAATGTACATGAAATATGAATACAATGTTAATATTAGAGTATATTTTATTTATTTATTTATTTATTTATTTAACATACAGCTTTTTCCATAGTAAGAATAACAAAAACAGTAGCCAATGAACAGTTCTCAAAAAAATTGTATATGTTTATAAGCATATGGACAAAAACAGATATAGACGAAATACAGCTTCAGTACTACCAACATACTCCGCTGCAATCAAACAACTTCATCCATTAACCTCAAGAACCCGCAAACAACCAACAATCCGCAACCCCTCCAGACCCTCAATCCTACACTAAATATAAAGACGAAAGGTACTGAGCAAATTGCAACTAAGCAGTGTCCGCAAGCTAAGGAAGTACGAATAGACTTGATAAAAAGTTTATAACTACAGCAGAAAATGTCAACATCGTCAAAACCGTCATTATAAGTACTCAAGATTCTCCTAAGATATATCCTTATATGTGTACCTATACAATGTACGCTATTTAAAGAAATAGTCTGGATGTTGGTGATGTTATTCCCTTCTGTTATTGGTCCTCCTGGCTTGTTCAAGCGGTTAAAATAAAAACAAATGCTTTAAAAACATTTTTTAAATACCTGATTGTCCCAACTGCCCGCTATGAGAAAATTCTGCTGTATACTTGGAGGGGAAAATGCCAAAGCCGATATGGAATCTTCGGGCGGAGAAGCAACTTCAAAGTCTTTATTAGGATTAGCATTTGGCTTAGCGACAGTGGACCCGAAGGACGTGTTACCCAAAGAATTGTTCTGGAACATACTGCCTGGAAAAACACAACATAACCCACCTTTTAATCGGCATTTTTAAGAATAGCAAGTTGATAAGATTGCATATTGATGTTTTGGATTCACTGGCACAGATAACTTGTAAACAACACCATTTTTATGGTTAAATTCAGCGCAACCCGAACCATAAAAACGTGTTTACATTGTTTGACATTTACACCAATTTAATGAAGCCGCTAATAATAAAAACTACCCAATATACTGTCAGTACAACGTAATTTTACGGTATAAAGGTCCAGCAAAAACGTAATGAATTACCTATTTAGATACATTAGACGCACGATTGATGTAAATATATTTAAATATGAATACTGCACCGATCAATCGCGGACGTCAAAAAGACTTTGAAATGCAAAATTGAAAGCGTTTATCGGGAATTTAATTTTGCGAATGGCTTACCTCTTACAGATTAATCTTAAACACTAGATTTGTAGAACCTTAGAGGTTCTTTAGTGTGTTATTTTATCAAATAAAATTACGGCGGCAAAAAAGACACCCTCGGCGAACGAAACAAAACTTTATTCTTAATATTTTTTTAGCTAATAAATAAATGAAATGTAAACTTCAACCGTATTCAAAGTGTTACCAGCAAACATAACAAATAAAATAGTACCTACTTGTTTAGAAAAATATTTTGACAGTTAAATAACAATTATGTTTATTGATAGATGTCACTAGTCACGATTTTGTAAACGTCATAAA
>JAGVSP010003135.1:0-111792 GCA_022494985.1 Micrasema minimum | reverse complement strand
ACAGCGAAAATTTTAAGTCCTGCATAAAATAGCATGACTGAAAGAGAGTCTCCAAGGACTCTATATCAGTCGTGGGTGGAGGTGGGATCGATCCCTCAGACCAAGAGTAATACACTGCATTTGGTGTAACGGTGCATTACCCTATGCACTATTGGGTATGGGATAAGGGAAAGAAGTAGTATGGAAGGTGTTTGTCCGCCTCGTGGTGTAGCGGTAGCGCGTTGTTGTCATGAAAAGGGTCGCAGGTTCGATTCACCGGGCTTGATATATCAACCATATCAAATTAGTGCAGACAAGAGAAAGTACTAGTAATAGTAAGAGAAATAATGTCGAAATGAAATACATAAATACCGAGATAGGACTGCGGATATGTTATTTCTAAGGAAAAACTATTCAACTTTTTCAAAATTGATTTTCGACGGTTAAAAGTCAAGCATTTTGATAAAAAATATCCTTGAGTTTAAAGCTAAATAAAAGGACTTTGTTATCGGTGGAACAAGGAGGAATACAATTTCAGAGTTTACAACAAAAAAATTAAATTTAAAGTTCTTTCAAGAACTTTATTGGCAACCCGGAGAACAGAACAGTAAATATATACGCAGAACACGAATCTATTACGAAACGAAGTATTTTGTAGCCTCTAACGACTAAATCAGCAATTTAAATTCATTGAAACTCCTAACCCAACTTGAAATTTCTAGATATCGGGTCTGGGCAATGAAAGAGTTCACTTTAAATAAAACACGAATTGAAAAAAGGGAATCAAACATTTAACTTTTATTTATAAATGTCATTCATTCATTTCATTATACCGTATACGCTCCCTATGTGGAGCATATGGAATCCACAAACTGCCTCCAGGCCAAGCGATCGGCCGCCAGCTCCCGTGCATCCTCCCAAGTCAAATCCACGTCCCGCACCTCTGACGCAAACTGCCGACGAACTGTCAACAGTGGACGACCAGGACGCCGATAGCCTGATGCCTTGTAAAATAGGCAAGCATGGTTAAGGCTATCGGCATACGCAGTACATGGCCCAGCCAGCCGAAACGCCTTCGCCGGATGACAGTAGATACGAAGGGTTGCTGTGTCCGTTGCCTCACCTCTGTGTTCCTTACAAACCACCGCACACCTAAAATTCTTCTAAGACACCTATTCTCAAAACTCAGAAGTCTGCTGTTTTGGGCCCTGGTTAGGTGCCACGATTCGTCGGCAGTTTGCGTCAGAGCTGCGGGACGCGGACTTGACAGGATGCGCGGGAGCTGGCGGCCGATCGCTTGGCCTGGAGGCAGTTTGTGGATTCCACATGCTTCACATAGGGAGCGGATATGGTATAGTAATAATAATATATAACTTTTTTCTAAAAATAGTATAAATGTATGTGATGATTTTTCGATGCTTTGTGTTTCCGGAATATCATTTTGAAAAAACCAAAATTTCGATGTAGCCTTAAAGAATCTGTATATCTTAGTGAGACTCTAAAAGCTAGAAAATAGGGTATTGACAATGAAAATTCATTAGTCACCGTAGTATTTGGACATTCTCAAAATGTTGAAGAAATCATTTTTATATTAATGTTTATGGAAAATACATAAAATAAAAATTGGCTTATCATTAAATACCTAAATACGTAAAATATTTAAAAGTTATTAGACCTAATGAACTGATATTATACAAACAACATTTTGAGTGTGTCCAAATACTTGTAGACAAAAACTGGATTTCACCCATTACGAGCTAATAATTACAATTTGACATCTCAACAGAGACGAGAAAATGGATGACAGAAAGTGTTCACATGTTACTTCCAAACTTCTCGTCTCTGTTGAGATGTCAAATTGTGATATTATATAATTAATTTATAATTCCAAATTACTATATTAAGTTCATCAGTTCAGTACTACTATCGATTTTATTTAATCCGTTGAAGAAAAGGACTTAAGTTTCGATTCCTTTTAGCCGATCCAAAACTCTTGTTTCTTCAGAAAACAGGACGCAGGGGAATATCCTTCTCTGTAGTGGTGGTAAAAAGTAGTCATTCGGTACTTTGTATTTCGTTACTTCTCAAATAACCGAGAAACGAATATTTACATCCAACATTCTTGATATTATGTACTTTTTCAAGTGTCTGTTAGGATCCAACATGGAGGAATCACTGTAATAATAAAGATTTAGTTGCTAAATTCGTTACTATTCGGTTCGCTATTAGTACGTTGGCGTTGTATTCGATACAACCCAAAAAATGTTGAAACCGTTACTATGAAATCATTAACCGATTTAAAAAAAAAAAAAATAGCTTTATTTTCAAAATAAATTCGTCATACATTTTATATCAGTTACAGTATGGATAAATAAGAAACTTGGATAAAAATATGGATAAATAAGATAAATATAATTTATATAATAATAAGCTTACTCAACCTAAAAGAGAAGAACTCGAGGTTAGGCGGAGGAGCATTTAAAAAAGATTTGTTTTTTTGTATTTCAAGATGCAAGACATTAATGAGAAAAATTTAATATAATTTAAAACAGTTAATATTTCATATATGTACACAAGTCGAACATTATTCGAAATACAATTTTTAACAGAATTAGTGACATCTTGGCACATTGATACACCCACTCTCAGTCTACCGATAGTCATTCAAAAGGAAGAATTTCTTTATGGATTTTAGGAATTTTTTTTTTTTAAAATGAAATTAGAGATTTTGCGAAATTTAAATCATTAAATCATAGAAAAAAAAAAAGTGGAAATTTAACCTTAAAAAAAAAACAAACCCAAAAAAAAAGTGTTACATATTGGAATAGGAAATTATTTTGTTGAAAATATGAAATGTTACTTTACACCGTGTATCAAAACTAGATGTACAGCGGAAAAACCGTGAACTCTTCATCGTATTTGGATGGCAAACAATTTGTAATATGCTTGTTAATATGCTTGAATTTTTTTTTTTTTTCTTTCACAATTTTTTATTTGCAGTATGCAGATTAAGTTAAAATGCTTCACAAATTTCTTATAAAAAACTAGATTACAATTTGTGTTTTCTTTGTAGATAGTATTAATTTGACTAAATAAATATATGATATTTGATAACAATTTACAAAAAAAAAAAAAACAACTTCGTACTCAAATTTTCTCAAAAACTAAGGGTCAAATCAAAGTTTTACTCTGCAAAATCGACTTTAAATATTATGTAGATTCACTGGTTTCCCGCTTGTACATCAAGCTTTGTTACACCTTGTTTAATATATAAAAGTTATTTAATTTATAAAAGTTATTAATATTAAAAATGACGAATTTTAAAAACGGTTTAAGCTACTTTTCTTGTTTTCTTATTAATAATTCATGTGTGACACCTTGGACTGATACTTAAGTGTAAGACTGATCATCTTACTTTCATGTAATCAAATGATCAAGAATCACTGCACTTAGTGTACCGATGTAGTGCCCTATGCACCATTGGGTGCGCAATAAGGAAAGTAGTAGTAGTAGTTTTTCCTTTTAGCAAATTTAGCAACGATAGTGATATTAACTTCTTTTTCCAAAAGTGAATATGTCACGGTTTGAAACTACATAACATGATTTTTAACGATGATGAGATAACAGAACTTTTATTCAGATACAAAAATATTGCTCGTATCATATTTTCATGATAAACTACCACAAAAATATAATAAACCCTTCAATTCACTATGCATGAAAAATTAAATCTGAATTTTGAGATTTAAAAACTAATTTTTACAAATTTCCAAGTTGTGCTGGAAGAAATCGCATTCTTTTTTGTTTAATAAATCAAGAGGTGATAGAAAAAAAACACAATTACTATGTGCATTCATCAAATCACTTGAAAAATAAATAGCCTTTCGCTCCAGGATTTGAACCTGTGTCTTTCTGATCACCGGTCAGCTTCTCTATCGACTGAGCTAAACGATCGGATACATATTTAGAGATTTTAACGAAAAGCCTTTCGCAATGATTACATTCGTAGATGAGTAAAGCAAAAATAATATTTGAAATCGTATTAAATTAGAACCAATTTTTTTTGTACAATTGTAATTTTGTGGATGTCGGAGTTTACGTAGAGACCGTCGGCCTCGCGTCGGCTGTACGCTTTCACGCGACAGCCAATCATAGCGATTTTCCCACTTGATTTGTTGAGGCTTACATTGGCAGTACCTACATAAATTTCTTATTTCCCCGCACCTCTACCCTTCTACAAACTTAGGTACGCACTGAAAGTTGTTGTTGCAATCTTCGAAAAATTATTTTAGTTGCAAAATTTTAGAAACAACGAGCGCTTGTGACGTACTAATAATCGATAAAAAGACAAATATATAAATAAAATACTACATATTTTATGTTTTTATAACAGTATAAAGCTGTGGTGTTAATTATGATGTTTGTGAACAATTTACAGAGTGAATTTGATACATTTGTGTGGTTACTGGTGTTCTGTGAAGAAAAGTGCACAAACAACTTCACTGGAGCAAGGTAGGTCGCCTTTGGAGACAACAACTTCAAAAAGTAGTGAGAGATTTCTATTTTTTGTTTATATTGTTATAAACCGTAACAATTATGATTTGTTGGATGAGATAATGAAGGATTTATTTTAGTATATATAGCGCTTAAATTCGTCTGTATGTATCCTAAGCCCGCGTCGGGTTTGATGGAATAGTTGGGATGAAGGATGTCGTCCGATTTTGAAAATTTGAATGTCAAAAAACGCGCGAGGGTCGAGGTTACATTTCGGCATTTAACATATTTGTGATATCTCAGAGAGAGGTGCGGCAGATGGTAGATGCGTCATTATTTGATTATCTAGCCCCCGAAATACTTCGACTTAATAGATTTTTCCTAATAAAAGAGCTACGAGCCAAAAACCGATAATTTCGTAGCTATTTTTTCTAATACAAAATTCTTTAGACACCTGGACTTTTCATTTAAATTGTTTTATTTATTTAACTGGTATTAATGTGTTCTCTGAATTACGTTACGAGTTGTTCCGAAAACCGATTACTAAATTCTCGGAACGGATTCCAGCTGAAATCCGTTTTGATCATATCAGGGAATTGTTTTCAGTTTCCATGAACCTGAAAATGATTTTCAGAATAACGCTAATGGTTATTTGGACTGTTTAAATCCCCGTAGAATGTGGAGTAGTAGATTCAGCTTTGCTGAAAAATACTGTTTATAAATATTTTTTTTGCTATCGCATCGAAAGAAGACCTGTTTCTTTTACAAGAGATATAATGAATTATTATTGCAAAGTGAATAATTCCTACATAAGTTAACATATTTAGAACATTGAACGTACATTGAGTAGCGAGACACGTAGAACAACCCGAAAACTGGTGAGTCGAATGTGTAATATGATTTTTAATCAGAGCTTGAAAAAAAAATATTTTTTCTTGTCATAAAAGCTTTTATTAGTACCTCAGATACATAAAGTTGCACAAATTCTTATTAAAATGCGGTTTTTTACTTTGTTTTATTTATGGATACTATTAATTTGACAAAATAAATTTGCAACTTCATACTTCGTAATTTTTTTCGAAAACTAAGGGTCAAATAAAATTTTAAAAACCTACAAAATCCACTTCAAATATGACGTAGATTCATTGTTTTCCCGCTTGCACATCGAGTTTTGTTACACCATGTATACTTTATATTTTGATTAATGTAAGTTTCAGCTTATTTTAGTGATAACGCCATATCTTTTTTGTGTTAATTTATAGTTTTGATTTAAAAAAACAAAAGACATTTAGAAGCTATTGTGGTCTTGTGGTTAATGGCGGTTCAATGCATACTCCGGATTTGAATAATTAACCACTTCATAGCTTGTTTCATACTCTGTGCTCTGTGGTATAATTATATTTAACAAATTGAAAAAGGGTTGGTTAGAAGATATTGCAATAAGCCCGCCCTTGTACACGAAGTTTAAAATAAATAAAATAACATTAATTAATTTGAATTCAATTAAATAAAAAAAAATATAAAAAAAAATATTTCAAATATTTTACTGTGATTATAAAAACGAGTAAAAAAATATTTTCACTTTCATTATTTCTTTATTTAAAATATGCATTATTAGTTACTGACGGCCATTTCTGCTGACACTAGTGACCTTTAGTATTCCTGTCCGTAGGTTGAGGAATAATGACGTGCTGTTCCTTGATCAGCACAAAAAGATCTACGGGTTTCACGCACCAATGTCTCGTTTATGTCGCGTTGTAAACTTCTGGCAGGATCTGGACTTTTTCGGTGTTAGTTCATCAAGATTTAAACATTCACTGAAAAAGACTTGTCTCGAGATTGTCTATAG
Organism: Micrasema minimum; assembly: GCA_022494985.1. Classification (NCBI taxonomy): domain Eukaryota; kingdom Metazoa; phylum Arthropoda; class Insecta; order Trichoptera; family Brachycentridae; genus Micrasema; species Micrasema minimum. The sequence goes on along the minus strand of JAGVSP010003135.1, from coordinate 105,470 downwards.
TTTTGTCCTAGCTATATATATATTTTAATACCCTTTCTGCTACTGTTTTTGTATGTAATATTTAATTGTATTTAAATGGACTTTATGTCCATAAATAAATAAATCGAGATGTAAGTAAAATGAAAAAGAAAAAAATAATAATAATCATACTTCAGAACTAAATACCACTGAAACCCTGGCATTTTAGTAATTTTTTTGTTATTATAAATAAAATTTATAGGAACTTAGATTTTATATACAAATAAATGTAATTTAGGAGAGTGAAAAATACTTTTATTTCCAAAATAAATTTTCCGGAAAATAGGGAATCCATCGTAGTTGCTTGGTAAACAATATAGCATAAATGACGGTATCTTTCAGGCAACATTTTTGTATCATTCAAAGGTTGTTTTAATATACGCTTTACCTGAAAATGGAATTTCATTTTGTGATTTCAAGCGGAATTAATTTGTTGATTTTCTCCCAAAAAGCAATATGCTGATAGCGGATATTTCAAACATATTCTGCAACAAAAATATTTTACCAGATACATGTTCTGTTAAATATAACAATTTTATATTATCGTCTCCCTTTTCCGGGAGTTAACTGCTAAATGTTTTTTATTTCATAAAAAATGACGTGAAAATATCCAGGATTCATGGAAATTTCTGTTTATCAACATTTTGTTTTTAAAATAAAACTTAAGTTCAGAAATTTTTATTTTGATTCTGCAGCCAGGTTTTGCTCTCGCGGATACCGGTTTTGGATCTATTCGAGAATCAGTATGTTCTGATTTCCTTACCAATTTATATTATAACATAGGTATGAGAAAACTCCTTCTCAGTAGGGTGGTTTCAGACAGGAACAAATTGCCAAGCCTAGTTGTCCACTCCACTACGGTCAACCAGTTCAAAAACCGTAACGATGCAGAAGCTGACAAGAAGCAGTATAAAAGATATAGGCGCAACATAAAAATAATAATATGAAGCTACAATTTTTCTCTAGTTTATCCAATCTTTTGAAGAAAAAAAAACAAAATATTAGTGAAATTACAAATAATTACCCGATTTCATGTGTTCAATCACCTAATTTACTTTACTATTTTTATGCCTTATGAGCAGTATGATAGTTAAGGTTAGAGCGCAGTTCGCATTTTTAATAGTTTTTAAAAAATACATTTTTTCGTTTTCGTACGCATATTAGTTTGAAAAAGGAAGGTAAATCATGCAACTCCAAAAACTTTATTATACCTATGAATAACTTTGAGGTTTGTTACATTCCTAGACTAGTTTATTTTAGAACTAATCTTATTTATAATAAAATGAATGTATAATATTGTAGAAGCAGTAGAGAAAATAATGATTATGTAACGAAGCACCACCATTTAAAAAACAATCACCACCACGCAATTTCTCCGAACCAGTAAGTTATATGAATAGAACGCCACACCACGCTATACTGGCACACTTATTTTGGCTTTTTCCGCATTCATACATTTATAATTCTCATGCTCGCATGTCGATTATTCCGAATTTCAACGTGTCCACTTTCTAAAAAATCGAACAATTATTACACCACTACTAGGTACTGCTTTCTCTTATTCGCTACTAATGGTGCATAGGGCAATGCATTGGTAACACCGTGTGCTTGCCATTTGTTACATAAAAGCAAGATGATCAGTCTTACGCTTCAGCGTCATTTTTTAATGTAAAAATGAATTATAAAATATTAAATGATTTGCTCTTTCTGTTCAAAGTATTGAAATCTATGTTTGATTGTTGTCAACTAACAAATTTAATTAGTATACGAGTGCCTGGTCGAGTTAACCGTAGTAATGCACTGTTTTACTGTAGCCAATCATCGACCAATTACAGTGCTAACTCACCGATACGAAGAATGCACGCACTGGCTAACAGTATTGATGTTTTTAACACAAATCTAGTGCATTTTAGGGAACAGTGTCTGGATGCCATCTCTGGCGTTAATGAATAGCTACCTACTGTGTAATAATTCAAAAATGTCTATGTAAAAAGCCCTATGGGCGTAAAAACAATAAATAAATAAAGTTTTTTCAGCTTTACGATATTTTCTCATCTTGGGTGGTATCTTGGATTTTGGAGTGTCTCGGTAGGAAAGAGTTGTGCTTTGTACCGCACTCCCTCATGCAGAGAAATTCGAGGAATTTCTTTGTACTTTCTCCACCATATGAGAGGGGTACTTCAGTTCACCTTTAGGGCTCTGGGACGGATCATTGAACCACTCACAGATCCGCTTCGCACCAACGACTCACAAACAAATTTCATACACCCTGACGGTCGAGAGCAGAAAAATATTTTGCACGCTTTTTCGATTTTTTTACCCGGTAGATATTTATTAGCGCTCATTTTAAAAAAAAAAATATTTTTATTTTTTTAAATAGCATACAAATATAAAATGAACTCTCATATTAACATTATAATCATATTTTATATGTGCAATAATAAACACACTAATATCACACATTATTCAACACATACACCATAACTTTATTTTTAAATTTGGATAATTTTTTTTTTCTTCGTATATATATTTTTTCCTAGTTCATAAAAGCATTTTACTGCCTTAAATAAAACCAAATTCTGGGATCATAGTGGTGCTGTGAAAAGCGCATTATTTGGCTACCATGCACGAGGTAGCAGGTTCAATACGAAATTTTTATTTGAATGTGATTTTTGCATGTTGCAATACCGAGTACTGAAGTGTTAGATTGATCATCTTCATGTAACAAATGATCATGATTGCATAACCGCAAAAGCGCGGTCCCCAAATTTTGACGCGCTCTCTATTAAAACTTTGCCTATAGCTGTAGATGTAGCTGATCGAAAGCGTGAGACATTTTCAGCTAGTTTATCTGGAATGCGAAAAAAAAATATCCGTTCAAATTACAGGTATTTTATTTATACAACTATTAGAAAAAATACTATTACTAAATACTATAATGCTCTTTTTTCTCTATCATGATGGGTGGTATACGTGATATTTATTATGATATATCAATTAGTATGTATGACTGATATCAATTATCGAAATGGCCATTTACGTTGTTTATAAGACGATTTCATTAATAATTGGATGACACATAATTACTTTTGCCTAATTCATATAGATTATCTGGAATAAAACATTCTTATTATTATTACATTCTTTTATTTTATTTTTATGTTAACATAATATTATTTTTTTTCCATTTTAATTATTTATTGTATTTTTATTTTATTTTGATCTTGTTTATCTTCTTCTTTTTTATTTTATGTATACCTACTGTATCAAAGATGATGCAAAATCAACGGATATTATTATTATTATTATTACTATTATAATTAATAATATAAATTTATCCCAAACCTAGAGGTGTGGATTTAAAAAAAAAACAAATAAACCGATACAGAATAAGAATAAAACAGGTTTTTTTTTAATTTAAAAAGAGAAATAAAATAAAAACAGAATTCATCGCTTCACGGAGGTGTTTAGATTCTTCCGGGGGACCCAAAACAGCGGCCCCTGTGTTACACTTTTCAACTTCGTTCTGCTTCGCGAGAGTGGAGAGCCCACATAATACTTGCACATAAAGTCATCAGGTTCTTGGCGTCTTGTACGTCCATTGCAGACAATTTGTCGGCAGTTTGCGGCAGAACTGCAGCTCGTTATCCTGACTTGGGAAGCGACCGATCACTTAGCTGTGCAACCAAAGAACTCGAAAACACTAATCAGCGAGTCGAGGAGATAACCAAAGCTTAGAATCCACAGGATTTCGATTTATTTCACTGTTTTTATAAAATTTAAGCGACTGGTAAAAAAAAACAAGCATTGATCGTTGAATTTCTACAAAGTGTGCAACGATTGCACTTAAATTTTATTATATGTATCTTCATTTGCATATGTTTTAAAAGCATATAAAAAAATAAATGTTATGTACATATTATGGTTCGATATTTACTCTGTATTGTTCCGTGGCAGCATTCAATTTATGTTCCACAAATTTTATTGGATTTCACCATAATAACGACCAATTTATACGGCATTACTCCAGTGATAAATTATTTTTGTCGTAGAGTGAACATATTATAGTCTTATAGTCTTACAGTGTATAAATAGACAAAAGGAGAGGAATGGAAGTGACATCATATGTTTTCAGGATAAGGGTTGGTGATTTACTACTAAACTGTCCACGTTATCATGGATCACAAATCTAACATGCGATTTGGGTTGATTTTTGCTGGTGAGCGCTGTGCTAGAAAAATAGTTTCAAAGTATTGTATTTTTTTGTGGGTAATTTTATAAAAATAGACGAAAGCGTGCAATTTAATTTAATTTAATCACAATATCCTGATGTTCTTTTGAAAATAGTTAAACGCTTCCGGCAATGTTTAAAAAGTTTTCGTGTTTATCTTGATTTTATTTTATTTTATTTAAATACACGGATCTTAGTGCCTCCTATCGCATTTCATAAACCGAATATATTATATTGTAACAAAAAAACTATGTAAATAAAATAAAGAAAAAATCTTAAAAACATTTTTGAGATTGGCATATAAAGAAAGCATACAAAACAGATTTGATAAAACAACTCTAGTATTAAATATGTATGTAATATATCAACGCCTATTTTAGGGCGATTCTCAGGAAATTTACCTTGCCAACATCAGTAAATAAAATAATAACATTTATTAAAAAGAAAAGGTAAAACTACGACGAAAATTTTCCAAAAATAACTCAAATTCTTTAGAAATTAGAATTCTGTAAAATAACTCAAATTCTGTACAATTTCTGTAGAAGAAACTGAATTTATTATTAGTAAATTTTTATAATACATTATGTTTTTAAAAGTTGCTTTAATGAGCAGGTCCTGGTGTTGAAATTTAAATTTAACAAATAAGGTTGAATTATTTCTTCATCATATCTTCACAAAAAGAGACATGAAAACGCATTCAATTTATATGCATATTTCTTACAAGAATACTTACAATTCCGTACTAAAATAACCAATTTTATGCTATTAAAATACGTGGGAGGAATTAGTTAAATAACGTAAAATAAAATATAACAACTCTTTTAAACTATAGACCTTTAATTTATTAATTAATTAGAAAAATATGTAAAAATACCTAATTTACGTAATTTCTTATAGTATTAAAAAAAAAAAAACATTTGTAGAAATTTAAGTGTCATTTAAAATAAGTACGTTATCGCTAGTTATCTTTTTATTTCTCGGAGAGGGATGGATGGGCACAGCCTAAACTTTTGAAGCTTTTTCCAAATTTGTATGCACGTATGTATTTCTCATGCATGTATTTCGCATGTATTGTATGTATTTCTCATGCATGCACGACGGTTTTTCACATATCCTAACTGACTGACTAACCATCACGCCATTTCCCCGAAGAAACTAGGCAGAGAGGATAGAACGCTATACCACTCTGTCCTAGCTCACTTCCCTCGCTTCCTCTACATTCATACATCTCCTCATGCATACACGCTGATTATTACGATTTTTCACACGTCCACTTCAAGTACTTGTACTTGATCATGCATCATCATTATCAATTTTCACCCAACCACCGCATTTTTAATTTGTACAAAAATCATTTCTTTTTCAAGACGCTTATAGCAAAAATAATATCCTTCAATTCTACAATATCTTCACAGGAATTTTTCCAATATTTATTTCATGACAACCTCATTAAAAATGAAGCAGTTTGTTGTGTAAAAGAGCACGCTTTTTATGCATCGACAAGATGAATTTCTATAGTAGTACTTAAACAGAGATGCAAGAATAGATACAGTAAACGAAATGAATCTGCCATTTTGAATTTAATACTTTAAAGGCTGTAATTAATATTTCCTCCCCTAGTAAAAGGGATTGGGAATATTGAAGGGAAACAAATTAGCTGATTTTCAATAACAGGGGAGACATTTTGTACAACGATGCTTGTACTTATTGCGAATGTCCTTGGAGGAATTTTTTGCGGAAATTATTGAAATTTTCCTTCATTAAAATTGAATTTACGTTTTGAATTTTTCCATTCTTCAACCAATTTCATAAGTGATTGTAACGTCTGTATAAATACAAAATTTCGTATAACATACACGATATATTAATTTTAATATTATCCAACCAAAAACCATTCCCATAGTATTGATATCCCAACAGAGAGTTAAAAATCATTCCGTTTTACCGTATTTACCTTTTGGGTTATTGACATATATTATATGTACTAATGTGCCAAGCCCGCGCAAAATGCAGAACAATCCGCAAAAGGAGTGAGTGATATATTATGTATATTCAATTAACAATACTAATCCATCATTCCTTACAATGCGAACATTATTTTATTTATTTTCATGTATACACTATATTTGTGTGAAAAAAAATAATAAAAGGATATTGAAATTATTTTAAACAATAACCGGTACAATAATGTCATAAAATTTCTAAAGAATATCTGATTTATCTTTTCAAAGATTTAAATTTAAATAAAAAGGAAATCTTATCAAGAAGATGGTCAATAATCCGTACCAGAATATTGATCAAAATATTTGTCATGAATTCAAAACCCTTACATTTACTCGACTGTTATCTCGAATGTTTTACCATAAAAATGACTTCATTTATATATATGAAAACATGTTTTTATAGGCTGCAATGTTAGGCAGGGTGTTATAGTCTCATTATATAGAGTGCTTCACTGTTTATTGACAACGCTTGAAAAAGCTAGGAAAGTACTGAGAGCCGTATTCTGCAGGAATAATCAACAAGTCGATCGCGAAAATTATACAAATTACCTATATATTGTCAATGAAAAAAATATGGCAAGACAATCTGGCCCCTGACCAAAATATGCTGGTGATGTGACAATACTGAAAAAAAAAATTTACCTTCCTATGCGACATTCTTCTGAAAATGAAAAAAGATCAGAAAAAAACAGCTTTAGGATTTCTTGAAAAATTATTATCGGCGAAAATTAAAATATTTTATAATAATATATACATCTTTCAACCTAAAAACTATAAAAAAAAACTCTTCTGCGGAACCCTTCTTGCGTATTTCGATTTGATAAGTTATTATTTATGGTCATTAGAAAACACAACAGCGATGGATAATCATTAATAAAGTGTTTCGCATTTCCGCTTTTAGGAATAGTTGCACTTAAAGAAACAATTAGATTAATAAATTAAATAAAAAAATTAACCTGGTCGATCACACACACTCTGGATAGTTAAGTGTTGATTCCGGGTCTGTAAAAGTTGACCTCACCTGCTATGTTGAATGTATTATTTTGTATTATATATTGTATAATATTATAACGAAACATCAGGATATAAAATACGCTATTATTTTACCGGAAAATGGTACAATGTTCATCTTACGATTCTCCTCAATTTTTTTATGGATTGAACGAAAGTAAATAACATACGTTTAAGATGGAAATATTATTTGTACGTACATGAAGATGAAGATTGTACTTTGTTGTTATTCTATTTACAAGTTACAAGTCGTATTTTATGTTATGTTTTGTTATTTTGAGGAATACAGGAGTTTGAATAATATATAAGAACAAGCTGTATTATTGCCAAGATAGTTTCGAACGTTTGCATATAAAAATACGAAATGAATCCATATATTTTGTATTATATTAAGTAAATTTATATAGAAATTATTTAGGGTGGAATTTTATTTTTACAGTATAAATTATAAAACTATAACCGTAGATTTTTTAATTATAAATTAAATTTAATTATTTTAGTTTTCAGAGAATAGCACTGAGTTAAAAATGCTGCGTTAAAATTGCTGGACAAAAAATAGGTGTTTTTATCTTTTAATACAAAACCGAATTAGGTTAGTTGCGAAATGCCTTAATACTTTTTTTGAGACAGATGAAATTTACTTACATTTATAATCAACATTTTAAGTTTTTAAAATTAAATACTAGTATTTAAAACACCTAAAAAAAAAAATTACCGAAAGGATTTTCAATGATGCATTACCTAAAACATCTTGATTGCAAAAAGGTTTAAAATCAATATGCTTTTAAAAGTGAAGCATCAAAAATCAGCTTAAAAGCACAAATACAAAATAAAACGATTAAAAAGCGCTGGTAAAAACACATTCGCCAAAGTTTGAATGAAAGCCTTTGTTTCCGCAATCAGCTGATTGTTGTGTTTGTCACCACCAGTTGCTTTCAACTCTGATTTATATTAGGTATATTCTGTGTAGAGCCTTATAGCTTTAGGGTGCGGTTGCCTTGACATAGTTTGGACCCCGAATAAACCCCGAAACTGGCTGTTCAAAGTATAAACACAGTGAAAGTAAAATTTTCCAACTCGTCGTGTTAGCAACGCATAGGGACGTTGGGCTTTCATGAAGCGTGGGTTTGATTCCGACTGGGACAAGAATGAGTATCTATTTTATTTAGAACCTTATGACGAAACCGGTATAAAAGTCTAGTTTTATGGGGACTGTATTGTTAGTTATAAAAATAAGAATTAATTTTATTAAAAAAAACTATTTATTCACATTGTGCTTTCTTTGACTAGAAAATTCGCATATAAATTCGAGCCGACGTGGAAAAATACAGATTTTTTTACCATTCGCAACAGTAAGATTGCAAGGAAGTAGCTATTTTTCAAAATAAAAAAGTTTGACACTAAAGATGTTTTGAAAAATAATTTTATGAGGCGCAGGATCCCAATTTTACTTCTAAGGCTCGAATTCTACTCAGTAAAAAGTTTTTTCCTTTCAAGCAATTAATTTAGAGAATATTCGTTATAAAAACATTACAATAGTCTTTATGGGAAAAATAACATAACATATTATTTTTTTGGGGTAAAAACTAAGAAAAAGGCTTTTATAAATAAAATACGGATTTACGTGCTTATACTTGGGGCAGCCATGTACGAGTAGATGTAGATGGAATGCGTTTATACCTTTTTGTGAACAGGATCTTCTAAGTTGAAATTCTATATTTGTTTTGACTCAGCCACATTGAGGAAGGCATCCCTTTACGTATTATTATTTGTACTCTTGTTCATTTGTTTATTCAAATTGGGGAGTTCAGCAAATTGGTTATTGAATAAACTCCGTGAAATAAACAAAGGAAATATTTTGGCTTCAAAAACAAATAAATAAAAACATTCTACAATACACAGCCTTGGAAGTTAGGAACTACCATCAATTTAAATGCTATATGGATTTGTGTTTGTATTTATTTTTATTTGTCCCGCGTTGTAGAGACAAATCAAAAAACTTGTATAAGGATTTAAATTCAACACGCAGAATACTTGTAAATATCAAATGTGCAGTTTCCTTTGCACCATTAGGCTGTTTAGGGAGCGAAATGTCATTTTTTAATCGTGGACATTTCTATGTATACATAAAAGAAAACAATACATGTCCTACTGAGTTGCCTACTGCAACTCGTCCGTAGGTGCATAATATAACAATTCAACTAAAAATAAAAGTACACAATACATACCCTAGCGCACAAAAATATTTAAATACATATAAATAAAAATACAATTCTAAAACTCAATATAATAAATCGCGCTCTAGCAACCAAGTTCTCAGCACGCGTCTCTCTTTTAAGCTTGAAAAATTAATCATTTTTTTAATACTTCTTGGGTAGCATGTTACAGATTTTTGGTTATTACTGTACTGAAGTGTTCTCTTTCCATACTTGTTATTATATTTAGGGAGAACTAATCCTTCAGCACTCGTAAAACGAGTATTGTAAAACATGCACCGGTCTGTGTTTATACTCAGAGAGAGATGCGTGTGGTTTTTGATACTGATGTCAGCAGAAATAAAAATATTTCAAAAAGTTTTATTTAACTAATGATTAAAGTGGAGTTTTTTTTTTTACTTAGTTTTTAAAAACATTTTGCAGACACATTTTTTAGTGCGCTGCTTACTTGGTCTTATGTATTAAGAATACGGGAAAAAACGATTTTTTCTGGCCTCGATTCGCTTTTTCGCTCATTTCGTTTCCATTTTTTATTAATTTGATATAAAAATGCACTCATTGCATTTCGTCAAGGTAAATTGACCTTTACTTGCTCTTCGAGGCTTTCGTAAGAAACAATGTAATTTCATACTAAGTAGTTTTTACCTTTAAAAAGGTTAGGAGTACTCGACCTTCCTAACTTATTCACCGTAATCAAATTTACAGATAGGATGTCGATTTAAATAATGTTCTTTACTTAGAAAAAAATGCAAAAGTAATTCTAAAAGGTTGCTTTTTACTACCACAAGTATCAATGCGTAATAATTGGGGTTCTTCCCGAATTTTTTTATTCCATTTTCAAAATTGATTGAAAAATTACGATATCAAGGAATTTTTAATTTTTTTTTTACGATGTCATATGAATTTTTTAGCGCGGTTTGAAATAGTGCTTTTTTCAAATTATTCTGAAGTATTATATCTAAAGTATTATATCGGAAGTATTTAATCTGTAGTATTATATCTACAGTTGTTATTTAAATTTAGATAAGTGATAGGGGATGCCTACGCGGTAAGCAGTTTTGAGGATATTAAATTATTATTTATGTAAGAATTCGATTAATTACGAGAATAAGAAATTAATTGATAAAATTTTAATACGTTTTTAATTTGTTGACGAAATATAAAAAATCATTAGCACTAGTCCCATTAATATAAAATAATACGATTTTTTTAAACAACTTCGTTTTTATTTTACGTAGAAAGTTTTCTAACATTACAATTAAACCTTAGAAGAGCTGAAAATATAAATTACTGATAAAGTAACTGCCATATCCCTTTAAATATACTAAAAAGTAGCCTGAGATATTAAAAAATTTCCATAACAGAGTTTTACTGTTGATGGCCGCCATTTTGTTGAAGTTGATTTTTTTTTTTCTTTTAACGGTATTTTATACGCATTTATAATTAAACAAAAGTTAATTAGTTTTTATTTTATAGCTCCTCAAAACTCGGGCACACGTTTTGCCCCACCCTCTATGAGATGTTTTTTGTTCTTTTGAATTTCATGATAAGATCATGACTTTGATATTTTTTCAACATATTATTTTCCGCCACTTGCTCAAATTAAATGGCGTATCTTTTCGTAAAAATGAAATCATATAAAAACGCGCTAATTCCAGCGATAAAGGATTATTAAATAAATAATGTGATAATGTAATCCACTGAAATATAAGGCTTTAAGGGAAAAAAAGTCAGTTGAATAACCTTTACTCAGAGCTGATTGCCCCTTAAACTGAAGGCCATTTCAGGCGAAAGGCTTTGTCGTCGTATATCCTGAAAATTGGAAATCGCTTAGCAATGATTCATACAAAAACGGAAAATTTCAAACCATAATCACCCCGTTTAAAATGCGTTCGGAGTAGGCTAAATTTATACATATTACCTGAAATCTTATATCATGAAATTAATGACTAATTATCATAAATATGAATTTTAATAATGAATAAATTAAGGCATTTACGTTGTCCACGTAATTTATTGTCAAGTACAATTAAGATAAGGGTTTCAAGCTATTTTAAAATTTGCGTTTTTGAATTTTGAAAAGAAATGCAACTGCCGATTACTTAACATTTACATATTATGTTGCCTACTCCCACCTAGAAAACAGTGAGTAGAACCTGTAACACTGCTGTTTGCCAAAAATTTGCCGAAACTGGTGCTCTGCATAAAACCTAGTTTAACACATTAAAAAGTATATAAAATCGATGATTTACAATCATAAAGAAGTCGTTGCTCTGAAACCGGTTGACAAAAATATTCAAATGCAAAGCGTATATTACGTGGTGTGTGTTAAAAAATATACATAATTCTAAAATACCCTTTATGTGGTTTCTGAAGCGTATGACTGATCTTCTTACCTTCATGTGATAAAATGATCAAGATTCACTGGACTTGGTGTACCGATGCATTGCCCTATGCACCATTATGTGCGGATACAGGAAAGTGTAGTGGGCTTGGTAAGTAGTTTTTTAATTATCGGAATAGCTTTTTTCAGTGCAATGACAAGACATCTAAAAAAACATAATAAAAACGTGTTATAATTCATTAAAAACCTCTAAATTGATCTTGTCAATCGGTATCCCTTCTCGAAACTGACAATAGTGTTAATAGTGTTATAAACAACATTTTGAGTGTGTCCAAACTTGTTGTACTATTAGGACACACTCAAAATGTTTGTTTATATTAGCGGCTAAAAAATTTATCATAACAAATTTAAAGATTTCATCTCTAGCGTTTTTTTCTAGTAATATTCGGTAAGTAGCTCAATTGCAATCATAAAGGTGCTGCTAATTTAGCTTAGCATATTTTCTTCAATGATGGCCAGAGTGTGTTCACATAAAGCGTCGCGCCATTTTTATGCTATTGGCAGTTTTACGATATATATACTAGGTGAAATGGGATATGTTTGTTTAATACATCGTGGCCACTTAACTTAGCCAATGACTGGGCATAAGACCTGGTTAAGCCTAGTTATCCTTATTCCCTTCCAAACTTCTGCGTCTCTCGTTGAGATGTCAAACTCTGACAATAGTTATTTTTACATACTTTCAGTAGATTGCTTTTTCATTAAACCATTTAGTGGGATCCAAATACTTGTAGTCAAATAAACTGGATTTCACACCATTACAGGTCAAGCTTGTAAACGCACTAGCTATCCATATTCACATTCAAGTTTCTCGTTCTGCGTGATGTTCAATTGTAGATGCTTTTTCCTTATATACCGAAAGTTGTCATTGATTGCACACCCCGCTTTCTTAACTTGTTTACGACTTTGCGATGAAAATATTTACCGTATTCAGATATACCTTTTATATGGTAACATTGTCACTATTGTATTAATTATATTATTCACAATCCTTTAGACATTTAACTACCTATATGATGGACATTACAGGCATGTATCACTCGACATCGGGTTACTTTGCCGTTTTTTACAATATAATAGAATATATTTTTGACTATCTCAACAGAGGACTGAGAAGCGCTTAAACGAATGTGGTGTTATCAGGCGTTACCTCTTTTTGGGAACTGTCGTTGGCACTGAGTTAAGTGGCCCATGGAGCGTCGAGATTACAACATTCCCCATTCCGCCTGTAATCTGACATCAGTGACAAATAAAACCCAGTATGATCAGTTTTTTGAACTACTTGCATATATCTTAGGTGTAAAGAACTATCCGCTTGCGTGTTGTTATTTCGTCAGCATTTTCGAATTAGAAAGTTTTATTAGTAGCAATGTTTTTTTCTTAAAATTCCGTTTGCTTTTTTTTCTTCATACACCTCTTTTTGGTAAATAATACAGTAAATGGAGCGTTATGATTACAAATACCTTTGCAAAAAAAGAGAGCCTAGTTACAGTTTATTAACTAAAAAAAAATTTTTATTTCTTTTTAAAAAGCAACGAACAACCTTATATCACATTTTTTGCCACTCTTTCGAAATGTAAAGTGCACAATGTACCGACTGCTTTTTGTATTAAATGTGACAAATTTTCTTTGGAAAAATTCTGTTTTCTTACCTGTTGTTCTCACCTGAAATTGATGCGTTGAGTGACTGAAAGAGTGTATTTAAATAAGCCTGAATTGTTTTAAATACCACGTATTTTATTACGTGTTACGATTCAAATTACATATGATTAACTCACAATTCTTATGTCATTTAATTAAGTTTTTTAGATTGTATAAATTAAAGTTCCACGTGTATAATTTTTAAATGTGTTAGTTTATTTTATTTTATTTTCTGTTTTAAAACATTTTTTAAATTAGGATATAAATCACTTTTGTCGTCATTAATAAAAAAAAAGATTACAATATAAAAACAAAAGATTACAAAAATACTTAATGTGCAATTTTATGTGACAGATATAATGTTTAAAAAAATATTTGTTCTTTTTTTTTAAAATCTGATACGGGACATTTTTTTTGTGTGTTCGATAAAAATTTTCGCTGCTAAACACTTTTGATCTTGATTTAGACAAGCCACCAAAAACGAGTTATGAAAATTGTTTTTGATTATTTTTTGGCTTTGCTATTAAAATTCTTAAACCGAATTTTTTTTGATAAAATAAAATGTTCATAAATACTTTAAAATATGGAGCTTTAAATGACGTGATAAAAAAGAATGAGCAATACAAAGTAACGGTCAAATTTTGTCCAACTGTAATAAAAAGTAAATATTGGAATAAAGCTCGGGTTTCGTTTTATCAAGATGTTAATTATTTAGGTTAAGTCCAATAATAAACAGATTAGTGGGATGAATACAAAGATGGCCGCAAGCTGGGTATAAAGGACTAGGCGAAATTTTACAAATATATTTCGAACAAAGTTGAACGCACGGAAAGTGGCCCGAGGGTACTGCGTCAGTGGACTTTACCCCGTTGTTTAATATTTTTTTCATCTATTCTTATCTGCACACCAGGCGAATTCGGCAACGAATAAAAGCATTGAAAAAATTAACATTTAATTGTTTAATAATAAGAGGAATTTCTTTATTATGATATTACGACCACATTGTTAAGTTGGTGTGTACTAAGCTAATGTATGCCTTTGTAATCTAAGCTGTAAAAAGGGTTACAATGAAGAAAATATCACAAATATTTATGAGTACCTACACGTCTAAATGACAGTAAAATAATACCCATAAAAATATCAAATTTTAAGTTTATAAAATCACCAAGAATTTAATTTGGAAGTACATACTATTATATGTGAACGGGTTGTGGCAATCAGTGTCCCGAATATCCACTCTGTCAGGACATGATTCACACAAGCCACTTAGGCTTAATTTAAAAAAAAAATTGTCTTTACTAAATAAAATATGTGCGAATACCATAAGATTGCATAGACTTCTTTTTATAATAAAAGAAGATTCACATGCACATTAAGGATGATACAGTATACTATCATAAATTGGATTTTTTTAAAAATGTCTCAATATAGAAATATGCCAGCGAACTGAAAAAAAAATATTTTTCTTGTTTATCTTTCTGAAATTTTATAGAAATACGCTTTTTCAGAAACAAAAACTCTAGAAACATAAAACATAATTAATTAAAATTCGTGTGTTTTTAAAAGAGAATTTCTTATCTTTTTTAATCCGCCTCGCACGTACGCTACTGTTTTATTTACCATAAGGGAGTTTACCACCCCCAGTTATCAGGCAACCTAGCAACAAGCAGGTGCTAGGGGTCGCTAATACACCCTGTAACGTGCGTTATATTCCGGTCGTTAAAACACACACAATGTGACCAGTGTGCACAGAATATTATGGAATATTATCGAACGTTACAGAATACATAGGTATATATTCTATTTGAATTTGAAAAAAGTCTTTGTGTAAGTTATTAGAGATTTTGCCCTATGTTTTCCATTTTCAGAACAACAAAAAAATGTATGGTTCAATGGATAATGTTAAATATTATTATACTACGCAGATTGTAGAGAATATCTAATAATTTCTTTTCATAACTGGTTTCATTATAACAATTAAGATACATACAATTATAGAGTTGTATTTATCAGAACAATTGTAAAAACTCTTATAACTACTATTAATTATACGTATAATAATAAACTCAACGCTATATCTCACCAATTAAATTAGACGCTCACAATGTTCAATACAAATGAAAGATAATTTGTATTACTTTTTGTTGTAGGTTTAAATTAATATAAATATGTTTTGAAAACCGCATTTTCTAAAGGAAAATTTATCCAGTAAAATGCCATAACATACGAGTGGCAGGAGCACTTATGAAATTCTATGAAAACTAATATTCCGGTATGCGTTATTCATGAAACAGGTTTAATCTTACCCGCTAGAAGGCAGTATTGCATTTTCACCGCTGAGATAAATATTTCTTTTGTTTTATTTATTAATTTTTTGTCATTGGTTTGTGGTTATTGGTAATTATTAATTATTAAGACTTTTTCCGATGCCCGATGTACGGTTTTATTCTCTGATAAATAACAAATTAATGCATGTAATGATATAAATATTAACGTTTTAATAAAGGTATAATAACAGTATGTTACGCTGATATAAAAATACATATAATGTACCAGTAATAAAATGAAACAATACGCATTTAATAACAGTTTACGAAATGCAACATGTTGAAAAAGAGGTGAATACTCAAAAATTATTATTTTAAAAGGAGTCAACAAAAACATAAAATTAATGTTATTATCGGTTGAGACTAATTTTAATTGATAGCAGGTTGGACTAAAAAGATGAAGTGTTGAAGATTTAGAAATTTTGATTGTTTCTATTACCCGTAAAAATAAAAACTAAATAGAGAGATTTTTCATCTTGTTAATAATATGGTAGGCACCAATTAAGTTTATGAAAAAGTAAAACCCTAATCAAGGAAACATTAATGTTATTATTTAAACGACTAGAAATGTCATTCAAAATTAAAGGATTAAGACACAATAAACATGAAATTGCATAAAAGACACGTTCGCATAATCCAAAGATAGTATGAATATGCACAAGCAAGCGTGAACGTGCTTTCAGAACTCGCCCGGGAATTAACATTTTTTTTCATTATTCATAATTTAAATGCTGTGAAAAGTGTCAGATAATTGCTATAAAAATAAATAGTGGATTTATGATATTCGCAACTCAATATAAATAAATAAATTAGTATTGAGTGGTAGAAGGGTAAGTGGCCACTTGGCATGTGTATATGAAAAATTCTTAGCAATTTTACTTATAGATGGTAGATAGATAGACTCAACTTACATCAAGTAACACTTAAAACAAAGCTTTTATTTAATTAGAATTCATTATGAAGTGTTACAAAGTGAATGCTTATTCAATAAATAAAGTAATATTTAGTCATTATTCCTTTGAAAAGACCGAGATAGGCTTGGCACGGTTGAGTAAAATTACCTACTAGAGTACTACAATACGAGTGCTTGAAAGTAGACACGTGAAGAGTCGGAATAGGTACTCGAGATGGACGTGCGTGTATGTGCATGTGGAGGTTCATGGATGGGGAGGACGAGGGTCGATCGTATGGCAGGATAGAGTGGTGAAGCGTTCTATCCTCTCTGTCTGTCACTGGAGAAATGGTATGATAGTTGTTTTGTTAGTTTTCAGTGGCGTGCACTCAATTAGGGCATTTTAAATGTGACTAACTAACTAACTAACTAACCAGGAGTAGGCAGAGAGGATAGAACGCCATACCACTCTGTCCTGACAGACTTCTTTTGCTTCCTCTACATTCATACATCTTCTCATGCACATACGCCGATTATTCCGACTTTCCCTACGAGATAAGAAGTAGATAATTACATTTTGTATGAAAAATCTCGCTGATGATGAAATCTCACTAATTACGTGTGTTTACTTCCATACTAGAACAAGTAATGTTGATAGTGTATTTATTAAATTTATACCATGCTCGGTGGAATAATAGCGGTGAAATATATAAATGGCCTTGAAGATGTCAACTTTTCGTTTTAAAATTCCTAATTTTGGTTAAATTTTGCTTTATTCTTGTTACATAACATCTTCCCACCCGTTTTAATATAATATTAATACACTCTTAGTAATACACATTCGAAATTGAAATTCACCTTTGGTATTTGATGTTTTAAATTCATAAATAATAATTACTTACACTTTTTTACTCCAGTTAGCTAATACACAAAATGGCCGCATGGAACCGCAAAGTGTGAATAAAAAAAAAATTACGAATTAATAGGGCGCGATATACTTCATGAATTTTAAATGCTTAAAGTTAGGAAGCGTAAAAATATTCAGTTTTTTCACAACCCGTTTTATTGGCAAGCAACGTAGAATATTGTAAAGTTTTCACAATTCATTTAAGGAATAATTTTAAACTTTTTGCGATCATGTGTAAACTAAATGCGGTTAATTTGTAAACTAAAACTTGTCAAAATTTAGAGAAACACAATATTTCATTTGTTATGGCGTAATGCCTTACTGGTGCTCTATTGGAAATGGAATTTACTGAGGAATAATATTTATTAAGTAGGATAATATACAACATTTTAGGTGTGTTTAAATACTTGTACACAAAATCTGGGTTTATCCCACACCCAAAATGTTGTGATATAAAATACCTGGTCTAAATGTAAGTGATTCAAATAACCCCACACATTCCAAATTTCGATCCAACAAAATTCGGTAAAAAATCCCTAATGAACATTTCTCGATCCCAATATAATAAACTACCCCATGAAGTAAAAAATAAATAAATCATTACATAGTAGAGCCCTTTAAGATTTGTATTTAAATTTGTTTTTCAATGATAGTTATGATGTTTAGGATTAAAGATTGAATGTGTTAATTTTGTTTCGTCTTTCTTAAAATTTAATTGCAGAGCCATGTTGACGCACCACATTTTAAAACCAGTAGAAAACATAAAAGCAGGAATATCACTTTAAAGGGCGTAAAATAAAAATAAGAAAGAAAATGAGGTTTAACACCATATAAAGCTTGGGGCTAATATCGAAATTAAAATATCGTTATTTTATCAATTATTCAATTTTGAATTTTGAAATATTTTTTTACACTACTGAATTAAGTATGTTTGTAACAATCACTAGAAAGATCTAACTTAAAAAAACCCGGGGGTTCTGGATGGTTAGGTTGTCTGTAGGCTTGATGGATAATAAACATAGTGTTGTGCTGAAGTTGCTCAATGTAGTTTACCATTGTTTAATTATTTTCCAAATTTGTTTTGTGTATATTGTTAATTTATGAGAATTGGCTACTATTTTTGCAGTATTAAACCATCGGCTTCTTTTTACTGTAAAAGCCGTAATGTTCTATACTGAAGTAGAAATGTAGATTTAAGACACATCTTTGTCTCAATCTATTCGTGTTTGTTGGTAGGTATATATATATATATGTAATAAAATTTATATTCAATAACCACAAGTAATTTGATTCCATTGTAAATATTTTTCCAGTTCTGGAAACACTAAATCGTTCCTCTAAAGGAATTGGGGTGTTTAAGGGAGAACACGTTACTTCAATGCTCTATCTACCTAATAAGATAAATTTGATAAACTATCTCAAAGAAGTAATTCCTAAAAACTTTTAATGGGTTCTTTCGTATCAAAAGATAATTATTCTGACTCGCATTTGAGACGGAAAATCGTTTTACAAATATATTTTTTCCGGGAAATTGTTCAAAAGATTAAGTCAGAACATGTAAATTATTTCTAAGGGTATTCTTTGTAATCCATTGAAGTGTACTAAACCTTTAGCAAACGGTTCGGAGGAATTCTTTTCGTTAAGATCTTATTTTTTTGACATCTATCAGGAAATTCTAGCAGCATTATTCTTGAGAGGAATTTTTCCAAAGAATAGATTTTTTTGGGGCTCACATGAGAATACGCATAATGTTGGTCATAGTGTTAGTCAAAACAGACAACCTATCAGAATTAACAGCGAATAAACAGCCGAATGGCTTTTAATAAAAAATAATTACTATAAAATTATAATTAAATTATAATAAATTATAACAAATAAATAAAAAAAAATAAATACAAGACGATGCAAACACGCTTCTTGTCGCTATCTTAAAAGTATGAATAAATATTGCTCTAGTGTCTTGTGCTACATTTTTGAGAAGAAATGCGGTCACGTGGGCAGAGCATTCTCAAGTTGCAACATCCCTTACTTCTTCGAACAAGAATTCACTAGAAGGGGCGCTTCCATACTAATTTTCTAAAAATACCTATACTCTTTTAGGGTTAATTTTATAACACCTCATATTCCACCCTCTACAGACTCCAGCTCTTAGGCCAATATACGAAACGTTTGACATAGATGTCTAGTGATGACGTAGACGCCCATTGATGACGTAGTGAGAGACGTAGTGGGAAACTAGACATCTCAGACAAGGTATTAGTATAGAATGTCACTTCTCTGAAATTCTTGTTTGAAGCCTTACTCAATTTACGCAAACATTTGAATATTTATCCTACATTCGATTAATGATGTGATAAATAGTACGCACGGAAACTGGCCGCCGATCGCTTGGCTTGGAGACAATTTGTGGAATCCATATTCCTTGCGCTCTTGAGGCGATTTTTCGCAAAAACAGCGCTTTATAAATTGTCCATATATTAAATCATAAATAAATATGATCCACCTAGGGAGCAGAAATGGTATAATGATAATGATAATACTACCACCACTACTTTCCCTTATTCGCACCCAATGGTGCATAGGGCACTGTATTGGTACACAGAGTGCACTGTATCTTGATCATAGAATAATAATTAAATACGCTTAAAATCGCCTGCTTACTTCGAGATTATGATTTTAGATTATTTGACTGTAGGCATGTTTTCAAATTAAATTTTTTATCAAAACTAAGCAATTAAAAATGTGCCATAAACTCGAAAACGTAAAAGGGGAAACTTTGTAGCGTTTCATCATTATATAGGGTGATCATATCGCCTGTACAATAGCGAATTTACAAAATGTCTGTTTTAAAATATTAAGGTTGAAAGCTTATAAGTAGCTATCATAAAGCTGTTTAAATTACTATTAAGGTAGAATTAAATAATTTCATTTCATTAGGTATATGAAAATAATTATATTTCGTAATAATTGAAAAGTGTTAATTGTTTCAAATTTATTTTTATAAACTCAACGTCTCAAATGGACGTTATGCTAATTCGTGGTTTTGACATTGATCAGATATACCTATATATATGAGGCATATAGAAACAAAGGCGGCATTGTCCACCTGCATTTGAAAATGAGTTACATATGCACTTGTGTTTGGAAAGTTATATATTTTCTCCATTTGTCAAAAAACGGCATTAATCCATTAAATTTTAGATTTAAAGTATTGTTGTTTAAACAATAACGGCAGTGTCCAATACAAAAACGGCAGAATGGCAGAACTAAACAAACGTTTTTTCATGATTACCAACAATTTAAAATTGTGGAAACTGCCGTTTTTGTTTCTAAATGCCTTTAATATATATATATTATATAATACGACGAAGACTAATTTATGGATACTATTTTTGAATAAATAAATAATATTTTATAACAATTTGCAAAAATTTATCGAAAAAAAAACAACTTCGTACTGAATTTTCTCGAAAAGTATGGGTCGGAAAAAAAATATTATTCTACAAAATCGATTCCAATTATGATGTAGATTCACTGGTTTCCCGCTTGGACATCGAGTTTTGTTGCACGGTGTATAATAATGATGAAAAAAATAATTAATAAACCTTTAAACAAGAAGACAATCCCATTTTTCCAAATCTTCCATCTTTCAAACACAAGATGTTTTGACAATTCCATATTTTACATCCAAGAATTCATGACAATTTCATCTTTTACATCAAAAATTTTTATAACAAAAAAACATTCATCTATTGAATAACATCCGGTAAGCCTAGCTTTATGACTTTCTAACAGGACAAGGATCCTTCGCTGGACTAAAAGTCGCATGCGACACTCTGAAATAGCGAGTGATTTACGGTACAAAATCACTCGCCATTCCGAAGTGTCGCATGCGACTTTCAGTCCACTATGGGGCCCCAGGATGTTAGATAAATTCCACGTAAAAGTTTTTCGTTTTTGATCCCTGAGCTTGACATTGGTAATTGGCATTGTAACAGCCAAAATGTTTGGTAATAAAATATTTACGTCACGAAAGGTAAATTATTATTTAAGACAGGCCATTATTTGCGTCCAGTTGTAGATCAATTTTTAATAAACGAATTCCTTCTCAGAAATGAAATAAAAGGATATCACCAATGGATAAATAATATTTTTTGAATCAGACAATAATAAGTACAAATTCATTTAAAAAATCTGGTAGTGTAAAGGTAGCGTGGTAGGTAGGTTCGATTCTCGACGGAGTCAAAATGAAATGTTTTCACATAAAAAAAATAATATAAATGATACCTCTGACTGGCACTGCAGCTTTAGACTGATTATCTTGCTTTCAGGTAAAAATGATCAAGATACACTGCACTTGGTCTACCAACGCAGTGCCTTATGCACCAGTAGGTGCGAACAGCAGTAGTAGTATTAAAAAATGCTTCGGAATACAATTTTTACTTTTCTAGTCTAATATTAAGCGCTATAAGCAAGTGTGTAACACTAAACTTCTACCCACTCAATAATCATAAAGCCTTCTGTTTCCAATAAGAAAAAAAAATCTTGCACTTGGCTCATAGAAATGTATTATACTTTTGGATAATGTTAATTTAAAAAAATATAATTTTAATTAAGCCGACTTCAAAATCCTTAAATATTCAAGGCGGTAGCAAAGATAATAACGGTTATTTGGTGTTCTAACGCCTCGTTAATTCTTCGGTTCTATTTTCGGCCGCCAGGCTCCCACGCATAACGCCCGTTAGCGTGGGCGGGGCGGGAGCTTCATGTAACGACGTAAGCGCCGTTTAGAACGACGGTGAAAGGTCGCGGGAAGTAGTAGCAACAGGTGAAGCTCGTAAGACTTCTAGCTCTAGCAAGGAGCAAGGTGACTTTGAATGGTGAAACTTACTTTGAATTTAGAACAAGGGGTACCTTATTTACGTAATATTATTAGGAGTTTTGTAATGAGGATTTTTAATTCCAATGTTTGGAATTGGCTTAGAATTGAGGTAAAAAGAAAAAAGAAGTCTGAATGCAGTTGAAAAAAAAATTACATTGTATTTCCGAAGTCTCATTTTCCCAAACCATCATAATCAACATCAATCTATTTCGCTACGTGGAGTATATAATATGTAATTTTTAGGAAAATACGCGTCATTTATCAATCATATACGCCTCATAATTGTGATATATCTTCATAAAGATATATTGGTGATCCAATCTCGAGTTTGAATTGTGATATAAAAGATTCACAATTTAATAAATTTTATCTCTATTTTTAAAATTTTCATTTCTATTTTATTAAACCACCTCAACATAGCAGGAGGCCGAATAACAGAGGAGAATTACGTCACAAACACCCAGGCTTAAGAAAAATCACTTTTTTTATTTGTGTGTTCTCACCGGGAATCGAAACCGGAAACTCCGTATCGCGAGTCCAGCGTCTTACTAATTTTTAAAAATTAAAAAATACGTGAAATAACATTAAAAAGAATAGGAAGATTTATCCACAAATATCAAGAGGTGAATGTAATATGGAGAATTCGCCCATATTTTAAAATACAAAATCTCCATTTTAGCAATCGTAGTAAAAAAATATTCACATACGTGGCATTTACACCAGCTTGTAGCCTTTGACATTCTTTTTTAAACCTAAAAGTGACACAAATACTCACCACGCACAATACATAATGTACAAAAAAAATATTAAGCTTTTAAGTCAAAATCTTTTGAAAGGCCCAACGCCAATTCTGAGGTGAAAACGAAACATGTCATATTTTGAAAAGCGAAATAATAATAGGCCACGAAATGTTAAAGTTATTTCCATATCACAAACAAAAAGATCCGTGATGTGTCACATGTTGATGTTTATTCATGCTCACATAATACTAGTATGGAGTTAACATCCACGAAAAAGTCTTCATATTTACATTGTTACGAAGGCAAACAAAATGCGAAGCAAAGAGATACGAAATGGGATTTATGAAGATTTAATATTATGATGAATATATTAGTTTTCATGAAACTATGTTAATGGTAATTTTAAATTAAGGGTTAAAAAACATTTTAAATAACGTATTGCGCATAAATTATTACCTATAGGTGTTACAGAAATTATTATCATCATAATCATCATGCCACATCAGCTCCCTACGTGAAGCAAATGGATTCCACAAGCTGCCACCAAGCTAAACAATCAGACGCTAGTTCCTGTACATCTTCCCAATTCAGGTCCACGTCCCGCAGCTCTGAAGCAAACTACCGACGGATCGTCAGCAGAAGACGCCCAGGACGCCAAGAACCCGATTTTATACCCGAGCGTTTTAAAAAAATATTTTTTGGAAGAAATAATAATTATAACTTACTTTACTTAGTAAAAAATTACTGTAGTGCAAGGATCAATTTGAATTCACATAAAAAAATATTAAATACACATTGTATTAAACCAAGAAGGATCTATAATAGGGAATACAGAGAGAGAAAAAGATTGCGTTCTAGTAAAGTATTTTCATATATTACATTTTCAGTGAAAATATTTATTACGAAAATGAAATTCGGAAACTTTGCAATTTAAAACGACCTTATTTTTCATTTACTGTTTTAAACAGAAACACGAATAATCCTCATTTATTGAAATAACTAAACAATTTGCGGGTCTCGAAACAGAAAATTTCTAACAAAGAGACGAGCCGTTGCCTAGTAACAAACGTTGGCCTGGGGCAATCGGTTTTACAAGAATTTCATAATCCTCATATTCATACAATATTATAAGCTCGTTTTACTAACAAATGATATCATTTTACAATATCAACTGAAATGCGAATAATTCTATGTAGCAACAGGCTAATAAAACTAAAAAATCAATGTGATTTACCCGTCTCTTCAATACAACATATTTAATCTCTTTCTTTTTAACTACTTTTTTAGAATAAGAATTAGATTAATATCACTCCACTTGGTGTACAATGCAGTGCCCTATGCAACATGGGTGTGGATAAGGGAAAGTAGTGGTAGTAGATTTTATTGAAAAAACTAACAAATCAATCCATACATAGTTATTGTAAAAAGTAATTGTTACGAGTATTACTATTATTTTATTCAAATGAATTAACGATTTGTAATTAAGAAAAGTGCCATGATCGGGCGGGTTAATTGATTTATTATCAGGAACAGAGCGTTTTGTTTTTTTAAAAGCAGACAGGAAAAAGCATAAAGCTAAAATAAGTTCTTGAAGCAAAGAATTCTAAGCTTACAAGAAATAGTTGAAAGAAGTCGAGAACCTGTACGAGACTACAGTACATTCTGTTTCATAGACTAAGGCATTTGACACGTTGAAAAGGAATGCTTGTGAAAAGTTCTATAGATCTCTAGAGTGCACGGGAGATAGGTGTTCTTGCGAGTAAGCGGCGTTTGTAAATGAACTACTTTTAAGAACATACCTTCGGTTCAAGTTTTAAATGCACGAGTGAAACGCAAAAACGAGAGGACTGTTATAATGTTAAGACTTTATCAGTAATGAATTTGACGCAGTACTTACAAATGACCTTGACTTAGTTACAAACGACTTTGACCTATGATATCTTTATTTTAAATTTTAAACGCAGAGTTTTATGTAAAAATACGTAAAAGCTGTTTATTGATTATTATGTTTCAGGTTTTTTTTACTATGTAACGAATTTGACCTAGTCCATAGTTATAAAAGTTTTTGACCTAGTTACAAATGACCTTGACCTAGTTACTAATGACTTTTACCTAGTTACTAATGACTTTGACCTATATTGAAATAACATACAGTTCAACCTGCAAAACTTCTGAATTCTTTTAGTTCGTTAATATGAAGTTTTTAAGATAATTTTTAAAAAAATGTTTTTTTCATTGATTAAGTGGATTGATGATGGTAAGATGCTTAGAAAGTATGCCGACCTACTAACAGCCGGAGTCTTTTTTTTCCGTAAGTTTCTAAACTGCTTACATACACTTTGTAATTCGTTAGAAGTTTCTGTTTATTTCAAACAGTTTTTGTAATCCAGCTATTTCAGAAGGAAGTATATGATTGTGTCGACTTACCTTAATAAGACCAATGGATGAGTCAGCTCTCTCCAGGCTACAGATGCTGAACTGGATGGATGGAAGATCCAGGCGGTGGGAGAGCTGACGCTGGAAGGTCTGGTGCCTGGTCGGGACGATGGGAAGAGTCGTTTGGCGAAGAACCTGAAGGAAAATTAATGTATTAGACCGATATATAAACATAAAAACATATGCAAAGACGAATGAAGTCAAACTTGTGAGAACTATGGCCGATATTGGATTAAGAATTACCCAAGAAGGAGAAATAGAAGAGAAGATGGTTGTGTGCGTTATATGATCATCATCATCATCATCATACCATATTACATTGAAATTTTTCTCTAAAAAAAATTATTTCGAAAGGTTCCTCGTAAAAAAATCTACAAAAACGGAGCTTATAAAAACAGATTGACCGCAAACGGATGCTTTAAAAGCCCCCGTCCCCTAAGCACACTGAAGGGTCGTACTGTATATATAGTTGATGCGTAGAACCAGAGAAGTGGCCATGTAGGTAATTTTTTCTATTTTAGGCGCTACTTACATCAAAACTTGGTCAATAGTCGCCTTGAAATCAATAGACGCATCCTTCCATATAATGACGTGTTTTTGCGGGAAATCGCGATTACAAAATATTAAAAATGAATTACGAACATAATTTATTGATTGATATGGCATTTATTTTGTAAAACTCCATGATATCTTATGTTAAAATCAAAAAACGATTTTTTTTTGGTTCTACGTGATTTTATTATTAAGTTAGTGACAATTGTTTCGCCTTGTAAGGGCATTATCAAACTGTGGCGTTGAAACATTTACATTCTTATTTTATACAATATTTAAATTCCTTGACTAGTGAGTAGGTAAAGCAATAAAATTCACCCAAAAAGAGATTAAAGACCAACTGAAATCAGGAATTTCGTAAAAATCCACAGATGTTCCTCTCCCTATTCTTAAAAACTGTAACTAATAAGCCAATATTGTATAAAATAAGAATGTAAATGTTTCAACGCCACAGTTTGATAATGTCCTTACAAAGCGAAACAATTGTCACTAACTTGATAATAAAATCACGTAGAACCAAAAAAATGGTTTTTTGATTTTAACATAAGATACGGACATAATGATAACAAAAAAAAAAATATTTTCGTACCTAAAAAAACAAAATAAAATAATCCGTTAGCCCATTGTGTATTTTATGTGTCAATCGACCCTATTACTCGGGCTAAATGAGGTTTCATCAGAGCAGCCACCCGCACAGCGCTGGTTAATATTCAATGCATTAGGCCACTTTAGTCGACAAAGCCTTCTATCTGCCCGCAGTCACGGAATAATGGCCGGTCGGGCACCCCTGGGAGGGAATGACAGAACTTTGGCCTGCTAAATGGTACACGAGTTATTTAATTAACTGGATCTGAGAGATTGCATTCATTGCAGACCCTGCATTCGAATAAAAATAAGATAAGGGAGATATTCACCCCTTACATGGGCTGAAAAGCAACAAACAGTATTTTAAAGTAAAACGTTTAGAAAAACTTGCATGAGAGCGACTGATTGAATAAAAAGAAAAGTCGAAGTCGGTACTAGGATTTTTTTAAAATTTTTATTTATATATTTTAATTTTTTTTGAATTTTTTTTAAATATTTTTTTTTTTAAGCCAATTTTACAGGCTAATAAAGCCCTAACAAATTGGCATTTAATCCGTAATTTTATAAGTTGAAAGATAAAGTAAATATATATACCTAAGCATGATATAAAAGCATGATTTCGATTCTAGGTAGGCATGGGATTGTAGCCAGTTTTTGTGAGGAGTAAGGATAATATAGATTTGCTCTTAAATAATTGTCTCTGCGGCACAAAAACATCAACATCATTATGTGGGGAAATTTTATTTTAAAGTGAATTTAATGTAAAATGTGTTTTTATTCACCCCGTATTACCGGTAGTTTGTTAATTCTGCTCGGGAGGGTAGTGCATATTTATAAAGTTTGCAGTTTACGAGAAAATAAAATAAGTAGGTACAAGATTAAAAAGGACACAGGTACTGAAATAAATATAAAATGTAACTTACCCATATTTATGTTAAAATAAAAAATAAAAATTATCTGCGTTGTCAGTGAGGCAAAAAATTGTAATACATCACATTTTTTTTTGTAAAAATGCAAATCTCTCTCTAAAAAATGAAAATGTTTGTTTTGACGTCATTCCTAAGATTATTGTAGGTAGATTATTATATTAAAATTATTGTAGGTGGGTACTCAGATTTCATTTTACTAAGTGGCCCCCAACTTCCATTTTCCTCGGTATTAAGTTTCTAGGCTGTGAGGAATGTCACCACTCGGCTTAAAACTGACTCCAGAAGTGACTTACACATTAAGATTAATATGCTTGAGGTTACCATTAAAATAAGATGCTAGTTGAAACAAGAAGCTTTGGACATTATTTTAGGTAAAAAAGCATGACTCATTGTCACGTTCCGCCTGAGCCGAGTGTGCAAGCGAGAGCGCGGAACAAGCGATAGAGAGGAGCGATCGGCCTAAGCGTTCGGTTTGTGACGCATTTTTCTCTCTTCCACTCCATCGGCCGATGCATTCGAGTAGAAGGGAGACAGCAGCAGCACACAAGAAGAAAAAAAAAAAAAAAAGATAATTTATGGAAATTGTAACTTTCAATTCACTCCTGCTTTGTATTATACAAAATAATGATAATTCAGTAAAAATAATTCAATTCATTTCATAAAAGTATGCTATTTTTCATCAATGTTTTCTTATGACGTTATCACGTAAAATTATCGTCCGTAAACCGACTTTACAGACAGCCAAAAGTTTTTTTATTATTACATTTATTTAGTACTATATAATTTTTACATAGACTAATATTATTACATTACACTTAATTTTTTTTTCTTCCTAACTTTTCTTATCCTACTATTATCATTTTTAATTAAGCTATAATATAATACCTACACTAATGTTTTTCACACATTTATTTTTTACATTTAACCCTAAATAACTTAACATTTTGTTCATTTCTTATTTCATCTGGAATCTCCTTATACATTTTAATGCCCTTATACATTAGACAATTCTGTGACATAGCTTTTCTTTTCTTTTCTAATCTTATATTTTGGGATATATATCTCTGTTGGGATATCAATAATAACTGATGGGTATAATCCCAGTAATTTGTCTACAAGTATTTGTACACATTCAAAATGTTGTTAGAATGATAAAGCTTTTTCTAAGCTCACGAACGTGTAAATTCAAGTGTTTAAAGGGCTATGCTCTGTTATTTACTGGGTTAAATGGCCACCTGGAGGCTGGAGGATTACATGTTCAACTTCGCTTATTAGCGAATATCGCAATAATACAAGTGTGCCTGGATGTAGAAGCCGAGGAAGGCCGAGAAGACATGGCATGATCAAGTACGACAAGTACTTGAATTTGGATTTGTGAAAAGTCGGAATAATTGGCGTGTGTGCATGAGAAGATGTATGAATGTAGAGGAAGCGAAGGTATTGAGTCAGGGCAGAGTGGTGGGGCGTTCTATCCTCTCAGCCTGGGGATAGATCTAGTTGTTATGAACTATGTATTATAGTAACAAAAAATGACCTTACTAAAAGTTGCATGGTTTTCGAGATATGACCTTGGAGGATTGACTAATTATATGCCGACAATAAAAATACAAATCAACGGTCCCAACGTAAACTGTTCAATCTGAAAAAATGACATTTTCGTTGTTTTGTATTGTATGATATAAAAAAAATAAATAAATATGTATTGATGTTGGGTTACTTAAATTAAGATTGTATGTAGAATATACCCATTATAAACAATGTTAAATGTTTCCCTCGGCACGGGTTATCCAAGTGAGGGAACATTATTATTATATATTTTTTAAAAAACACTATGTACAAGTCCAAACAAAATAAATAAATGAATAAACTGTCCAATTCACATAATATTTAAGGTGGTAAGAAAAAAATAATTTTTCCTCTTAAATTTTGAGGTTTTTTGAATCGAATATAATTTTTTATTTATTGATCACCTGAAAATATTATGTAAATTGGACAGTTTAAAATAATAAAACGAAAATCGCCCTTTTTCAGAATCGACAGTATATGTACGTTGGGATCGTCGAACTACTACTAATCTTCCCCCTTATGCACAGCATTGATATGCCAAGTGCAGAGAATCTGGATCATTTGTCACATGAAGGCATAATGATCAGTCTCTAGCCTAGCCTGGACTAACGAACATATTATCATAAAAATGAAAACACTAGTGGATGAAGGCTTTATATGTATAGCATAATTTAAAAAAATAATATTTCACATGAGTAGATGCACAGTTATATTATAACTCTGTCATTTGAAACTAAACACAACATAGAAAAAGTAGCAGAAACATGTATTAAACAGTAGATAAAAAAAAAATAATTACAAATCCAGACACATCAGCTTTTAAATTTTGCCACATAACGCCTTCAGCCATTAGTATATTTTACTACAGTATCTTCAAAACTTACTTTTTGGTATTTTCTTTATGTTCTTGCACATACTCTTTCTTCAGAGGCTCCGTCTGAAGATCCGGGAGTGAGTGACTAATTCTGATGGCCGTTTGACGAGACAGGGAGTCACACTGACTATCTTCTGAAGATCTGCGTGATCTAAATTAGAAACATACTCATTACATATTATCCTGATGTACTTATGACTATTCCATATGTCATTGAAACAAGGGCAGACACACGTAAGACCAAATCCATGCAGAGTCTTGGAGATGGAAATCCTAAGATGTATCGCCGGGAAAACTCTGAGGGACAGAATTCTATGGCCGTTTGACGAGACAAAAAGTCACACTGCCTATTTTTTTAAGATCTGCGTGATCTAAATTCAATTATCAAACATTAATGACGCAACTAAATGAATATTCTACTTTATACATATCAAGAAAACGATTAAACAAGACCAGAGTCGTTGACAAAATAGTACGTCAAACAAAATACCAATTTCGAGATGTGGAAGTATACTTTGAATTGAAATACTTCTTCTTCTTCTTCTTTTGCTACGTTCGCTTCTATGTGGATATCACTAGATCCCTCCAGGAGATCCTGCCACCAGCCAGCTCTCTCGCCTCCTCCCAGGCCCGCATCCATCAGCTCCGCCGAATACAACCGTAGGATGGTCATCGACGGTCTGCCAGGACGGTGGGATCCTGCAGGCGTAAAGAAGGGGCAGCTCGGGTTCAGGCTCTCCCGAGGCATCCGGAGTACATGCCCAAGCCAGGTCCATCGCCGCATCTTCACGACTCCAGTTATTGGAGGTTGCTGCGTCCGTTCCCTAACTTCAGCGTTGGTTATGAAGTCAAACCACCTAATGCCTAGAATCCTTCTCAGACACTTATTCTCAAAGCTCAACAAGCGAGCATTCTGAGCTTTTGTGAGGTGCCAGGATTCGCATCCGTAAAGGAGCACCGGCACAATACAGGAATTAAGGAGGCACAATACGGCATTTTGTTTTGACCGAGTATAAACTGGAATTCCAGACAGCACGCATCGTGTTGATGGTTGCTCCAGCAATTCCTAGACGGATTGCGAGTTCCTTGTGCGTGCTGCCATCTTCAGTTATATGAACACCTAAGTATCTGAAACTGTCAACCTTTTCGATCCTCTGCCCATTGTTGTAAAGGAGATAGTCAGGGTTAGAACATGACTTATTGCACATGAACTGGGTCTTTTTGGTATTTATATTAAGACCCAGGCGAGCGGAGTTCTCTTGTAACCTGTCGACAATCCCCTGAACATTGCTGACTGTTTTCTCCAAAATACATAAGTACTTTTTTCTTAGTCACTTGTTCTTAGTGAAGCAGTTGAATACGCAGCAATAGGGTGGAAACAAGCCACCAGAATCCGCTCCCCTTCGTTTTAAGCTCTCTGGAGGCCTATGAGAAACTATGTACATAATAACACGTGAAACCCAGCTCTTACCTTCCTCTAATCCACCTCCAGGTATTGGCGCAGTGGTATCCAACTGCGGCCAGGAGCACTAGGGCCATCGCAACCAGCGATAGCCCTCCAGCAGTTTGGTACACGAGCCACGCGTACCAATCTCCTGGAAAGATAAACCACACATTAGTCTTGCTAATTAGCATAGTCCAGGACCGGGCGGAATGAAGGAGCTTGATGCAGTATAGTCACTATAGAGTAGGCATGGGCTCACTAGCTCCGGTAAATTGGATATGATATATATTCTAAAAAAAAAATATATCCGCATACTATATCCATATCCGCTAAATATATCCGGGAGTTAAGTAAGTTTGGAGACATATGGAGTGAGAATGTGTCCGAGATAAGTACTTAACTCCAACTTGTAAATCTATGTATGGACGTCAGTTAAAAATGGCGCGCTTTTTGACAACTCGACTCAAATTTTTAATGTGTCGAAAGCGGTAAAAATGAAGATATTTTATTGATAATCCAAGATTGTAGTTTAATGGGATTTATACTTTAGGTAAATCAAAAATAATCTGTTCTATAATACAATTTATATCTCAACAAAGACGAGAAGTTTGGAAAGGAATGTGGAAAACCAGGCGTTTACAGGACCTATGACCTGTTGTTGGCTGGGTTAGATGGTCACTTGATGGATTGGAGCATTCCCCACTTGTCTACAAGTATTTGAACAGACTCAAAATGTTATTTATTCTGTTATAATTCCGAATAACTAGTTCTAAGATATAACTAAATAAATATACTGACTTGCTTCTTAAGTTGTTATTTATTGAGGAGAAATATTTGCTATTTGCTCAATTACCTTCTAAATTATTTTTAATTGAGTAATTATTTTTCCTAACCTTTCCCGAGACTTGGTACATTAATCATAACAAAATGTCCTTTCCAAGAAAATGTCTCTCCATCGTCCTTATTAAAAATAATAATTGACTTAATTACTCAATAAATTTTAATGACTTCAGGATGCTGATAGGTCTCGAGAATGATTCTGTTTTATTTGACAAATTAAGAGATTCATTCGATTGTAGCAATCAGGTAGCACACTGATACACTCAATTAGTTATTTTACGAAATGATTCGAAAAAAAATCGGTAAAACTATATAGGTTGGATTTCACAGTATTATACGTATATTTATTGCTAACGGTGTTTTGAAAAAAAAAAATGTATTGATGTTGGGTTACTTAAATTAAGATTGTATGTAGAATAAACCCATTATAAACAATGTAAAATGTTTCCCTCGGCACGGGTTATCCCAGTGAGGAACAATTATTATTATATATATTAAAAAAAAAAAACACTATGTATAAGTCCAAATAAATAAATATGATTTTATTCGGGAAACAACTATTTCTTTCCCTTGTCCACATCTAATGGTGCATAGGGCATTGAATTGTTACACCAAGTGCAATGAAACTTGGTTATTTGTTACATGAAAGATGTGTTTATAATTCAAAGCCGGTACAAGGTCTCATATGTGAAAAACGACATCAAATCAATTTTGAGTAGTTTTTTTAATTTATGGACTTATTTATTACTGAAACAGTTTAATCTATATACACCGTGTAATAAAGCTCGATGTACAAGCGGTAAACCAGTGAATCTACATCATATTTGGAGCCGATTTTGTAGAATTTTAAAATTTTTATTTGACTCATAGTTTTTGAAAAATATTATTTATTAAATAAAATTAATATTATTCATGAAGACAACAAATTAAAAAACCGTATTTTACTAAGAATTCATTCATTTTACTTAATCTGCGGTACTTATGAAAGCTCTTTTTTTAGATTGAAAAAAAAAAAAATTTTTCAATCTAGATTCATATGTCATATTACACATTCGACTTCAAAAATGATGTAGATTCACTAGTTTTCCGGTTGTATTGCGAGTTTTGTTACACCATGTGTATGGGATCAAAATTCTATTTTAGGTATTAACAAATATTATTTTCAAACAATATTTATTAACAACAATGTTTTTGTCAGTTCAAGCATAGTTAGAAATAAAAAAACTTTGAGATCTTAAAAATTAAAAACACAAGCTATTTTTTTACCTTTTTTACTATTTGTAAGAATAGTTTCATATTGATCATTTTTGGTACTGCTATTTTGTAGAACCAAATACGCTACGTACCCAGATTTCATAATTTTGTACATCATTTTATCATTTTTCAAATTACATTACCTAGTAAAAATATGATTTTATAAATACACTATCATAAATAATCATTGAACAAAACAACATTTTGAGTGAGTCCAAAATACTTGTAGTCAACATAACACACAGAAGAGTCATCTTCAGGCGTTTCCCAGAAGGTGATTATAATTCGATAAGAATCTCACTTAGGTACTACGCAGACTAGAGACTTTCTAGTGGGCGATAGTTTAGTCGGGTTGGGCTGCTAGCGTGCACACTGAATCAACAAAACAGTCGGGTTGGTGATGAGTGCGCAGACTAGAGAACAGTCGGCCAACTGCTCTCGAATGATTTTCCAGTTAATAAACGACTTTAGAAGAGAGCGGTCGCAATGAATGTTGGGACATAATTGCCAAGAAAAGTTATTATTGCTGCAATACTGCGAAGGAGAAAGCTATCGCCCGATTAAACGATCGGCAAGTGTGCGCGCGTGGAAGAGCGCCATACTTATTAACTTAGCAATCGGCCGATACCGGATCGTTGTAGTATGCGCACTTGCATACATCTTCATACTGATTAAAAGCCCGACTGAACTATCGCCCGATAGAAAGTCTCTAGTCTGCGGGGCTCTTACAATCACAAAGGTTTCTGCTAAAATGCTTAACCATTTTCTCAATACAGATATAATTCACGCCAAGCGTCACGCCAATTCACTGAAGTTCCGATAATTGACAGAAATGGATATTGAATACTAGGCGGAATGGGGAGTTTTGTAATACATCAAGTGGCCTTTTCACCCAGCCAATGACAGGTCATAAACCCCGTAAATGCCTAGATATACATATTCCCTTCCAATCTTTTCGTCTCTGTTGAGATGTAAATTGTAATTATTGCGCTGTTTTTCTTACGGAATCTGATTTTTGAGTTATGCAATTTGGTTAACATAATAAGCTAACATAAAGCATAGAAAATACTAACTATTAAAGCATATATTTAATTTATCTGAGTTTTCATACAGAGAAGCTAAAAGAATTTCACGGAAAAGGAATATTTTGCTGCATATTTTATATGAAGAAATATATTATATAAAACGAATTTGGCAGCCAGGAGCGCAAAAATGAGTTTTCTGCGTGTAATAAAAGTTGTAGAGGTAAACGACCGTGTAAATATAGAAAAAGTAAAGCATACCTTTTACTTTTTGTAGTTCATATGTTTTCTTTTTTATTCAATAGGCAGAAATAATCTTATTTTCAGAAACATATTAATATTAAAAAGCAAACACAAATTTTGATTCAGATTGTCAATAAAATTCAGAGCTTTAATGTTTTTCATGAATTGATTTATAATAATACGTACTTTATAAAATCAGTAATTCTAAGACGCACTAAAACACGTGTTTAACTACTGACCTTAACAATATAGCTGGATATTTTGTGAAATAATTCTCTTATATTTTTGATCCTCTAGGCGTGTTAAAATTTCAAGTAAAGATGAAATTAAAATAATTCAAATGCGTTTTCTTTAAAAAAATACTAAATCGCTAGCAGAGAATAACTCATGGAACCAATATTCATAAAATAGATATTTATATATTTTCATATAAATAATAGGGTTCTTCCCGATAGCATGAATATCCTTGAAAACGTTATGAATATTTAGAGAATATTTTTACAATTCTAATGATATAAAACACAATGATCAAAAATTTTTTTTTCATTTTTAAATTTATGTTTTAAAAACACGAAAATACGAATGGTTATTGGCTAATGACGTCATACCCGTCCACCGTGAAAGGCGTAAATTTCATTGCAAAGTGAGCACCTATATTGCTGTGACGTCACACCGCATGCGCGCCAAATGAAGGATTTGCGAGCGATTTGAAAAAGCGCTATTTCAAACCGCTCTAGAAAATTCACATGACATCGTAAAAATTAAAAAAAAAAATTTTGATAATCGTAATTTTTCAATCAATTTTTTGAAATAAAAAATAAAAAATCTGGAAGAACCCAATTGATGATGCAGAATGGATCATCATCATTATTCCATATCCGCCCCTTTGTAGAGCATATAGATTCCACAAACTCTCTCCGAGATAAGCGATCAGCTGCCAGTTCCCACGCTCCTTCAAGTCAGGATCACGTCCCGTAGTTTTGACGTAAACTGCGTACAAATTTAAAAGGACTTCGCGTACAATTTCATCTTGCTTTATTTAACCTTAATTATGTTTTTCCATTGGTAAATTGGGCCAGGTCTTTATACCTCCGCTAAACTGGACGCAATAATAAACGAGAAAGTTGTAAACTTCAGTTTTGATTCGCGGATGAAATACTCTTCGAGAAAGGCTTGGCGGGACTTTTTAATAAAGAGGCAAAGATAAACATGATAAGAATGAAAGAGAATGACTTTATGTCAGTCTCGCTTGTAGATTACCTTTTAGCGGATTTGGTGAAGTGTAAAAGGGTGAAATAGTTTAGTCTAGTTTACAAAAAGCAATCTAATTTAGATGCTTTGAAATATAGACATAGCGTAAGCTCAAGGTATGATGGCACTTGACAACAGGTTAATATTTTTGGCAAAACGCTAACAATATTTAACTAGTAACTAACTTACTAACTAACCATCACCAGATAGAACGCCATTCCACTCAGTCCTGACAGACTTCCTTTGCTTCCTCTACATTCATACATCTTCTCATGCACATAGGCCGATTATTCCGACTTTTCACATGACCACACCAAGCCATGTCTTTCTCGGCCTTCCGCGGCTTCTACATCCAGGCACACTCGCATTTAAACTTCTTTTAGCCTTTCTTTCGTCACTCATTCGCTCCACATGACCAAACCATCGTAAAAGCCCTTTCTTAATTTTGTCGATAATGCTTATCTCAGCCTTGCACTATGCTCTAATTTCGACATTTGTACACCTATCATACATAGTCTTACCACACATAGATCGCATTTCAACAGCATTCAGTCTACTTTCATCCTTCTTTTTCCAACACCACGCTTCACTACCATACCATACATAAGGGTTGGTACCAGAACTCCGTTGTGTACTAGTGATTATTGTAAATAATAAAGTCTTAAACTCGCGTCACTATTCGGAAAAATGATTATCTAGGCAATATTCAAACCCTGTGAAAAAAAAAATCGATATCCTACTACAACTACTTTCCCTTATCCGGCCTCCCTTATTTCCTTATAGGGTACAGCATCCGTACACCAAGTGCAGTGTATATTGATAATTTTATTACAAGTAGTAAGATGTTCAGTCATACGCTTCTGTACCAGTCCAAGGTATCACACATGAAAATTTAATATGATATTCATCATCATCATCATCATCTCAGCCCGTTGAGGTCCACTGCTGGACATAGGTCTCCCCCTGCCGTCTCCACTCCTCCCGATCCTGCGCCGTCCCCATCCACTGTCTTCCAGCAGACTTCCTGATGTTGTCCACCCATCTCATCGGTGGACGTCCTCGAGGCCTCTGGTTCCTCGGTCTCCACACCAGAACACGTTTCGTCCATCTGTCGTCCGTCATTCTGGCTATGTGACCGGCCCATTCCCACTTCAACCAAGCAATTCGCTGCACCACGTCGCAGACCTTTGTCTGGCGTCGGATCCAATCGTTCCTTTTTCGGTCTCTTAATGTTATTCCAAGCATAATCCTCTCCATGCTCCTCTATGGGAGGATTGCTTGGTCAGAGTCATTGTTTCCGCGCCATAAGTAAGGACGGGCAGAATGCATTGGTTGAATACTCGAGTCTTGAGTGAGTTGGGAATGGAGCTTCGGAATGGGGAATTTAGCTTTCCAAAATGATATTCACATGTAAATTAATATTTCACCTCATGTTCGGTAGACAAATGCACTACCACTATGCTACGAGGCGGATGATACATATAAAAAAAAATCCTGGATAAATCCGGGCAGTAAGCCAAGCTCTACATATTTCAGACTCTTTGCAAATCATGAATACCTGAAATAAATTAAGTCTTAAGTGCCAAAATAAGAAACGGTAAAAGGGTTCTAAGAAATACTTAATACGGTACTTAAGCTACACTCTGTATTCAAAAGATGAATTCGCTAATCCATACGATAAATTCGCTACTCCAAAAGGTAGACAGACAAGAGAGGTTGATATTAAACAAAAAATCTCTTAAGATATGCGAATTTAAAGCTTTTTATTCAGAAAGAAGGATAAAGATTCACTGCACTTGGTGTACCAATGCAGTGCCCTACGCACCATTGTGTGCGGATAAGGGTAGTAGTACTAGTTTTTAAAATATTTATTAGATTGTATTTAAAAGTAGTCCATGTCTTTCTCGGCCTTCCTCGACTTCTACATCCAGGCACAGTCGCAACATATATTTTTTTAGCCGTTTTTTCATCATCCATTCGCTCTACATGAACCAACGTAAAAGACCTTTCTTAATTTTGTCGATAATGCTTATCTCAGCCTTGCATTCTGCTCTAATTTCAACATTAGTGCACCTATCATACATAGTTTTACCGCACATCGCCTGAGAGATCGCATTTCAACTGCATTCAATCTACTTTCATCCTAATTTTTCCAACTCCATGCTTCGCTTCCATACATAAGGGTTGGTACCAGAACTCCATTATGCACTGCCAATTTAGCCTCTTTTGATAAGCACTTATTATATACTACCGACTTTAAGGCACCATTAATTCTGTTACCGGCACTAACCCCTTCTTTCAATGTCCTTGTCTATATTTCCTTGACATGGCACGATCAAGTAAAACAAGTGCTTGAATGTGGGCATGTAAGAAGCCGGAATAATCGACGTGCGTGCATGAGAAGATGTATGAATGTGGAGGAAGCGAGAGAAGTATGCCAGGACAGAGTGGTGTGGCGTTCCTTCCTCTCTGCCTACCCCTTCTGGGAAATGGCGTGATGGTTAGTTAGTTAGTTTAAAAGTAGCCCAAAAATTCAAATATTTTAGTACATAATAAGAACTATTTTTTTTATTTTATATTAAAAAAGATTTTCAAGTTATATTTATGTTTTCATTTTTCAACTGTCAATTTGGAGATGCCTAGAATTTAATCTTAATTCAGTTTCAATACAATTTATTTTATTTTTTTAGGTAGGTTACAATAATTATATTATCTGATTTAAACTGTTCTTATCGTAACATTAAACATTTAAATATATGTATTTTTGCTTTTAACCATTATCTTCTGACCAACTTACTTGGGTAGGGGCTTAAGTATAAAAAAATTGTGGGTTGTGTATAAATGATTGGATTGAATATTTTTAATACATATACTTTAAATAAATTATACAAACTCAAATAAAGATTTTTGAGAATATTTTTACATAAATCAACAGAATAAGAATATTACATTTTTACTTGATCGTTCTCAAAAAATT
The DNA here is from genome assembly GCA_022494985.1 of Micrasema minimum. Taxonomy (NCBI): domain Eukaryota; kingdom Metazoa; phylum Arthropoda; class Insecta; order Trichoptera; family Brachycentridae; genus Micrasema; species Micrasema minimum. The sequence goes on along the minus strand of JAGVSP010003135.1, from coordinate 66,225 downwards.
ATTTATTAAAAAAAAAAAGTAAAAGTTTCCAAAACACTTTCTACTTTCCTAAAAATACTTCCAAATCCTATTGGGAAAAGGTAGCACTACAATTCTTAGACTTACGTAACCACTTTATGACGTAAAATTATGAATTCAAATTCAGAACCAACAAGACCGTTAGCTTTTCGCGGTATTTAAAACCCGACTCTCAAAAGAAAACAAGAAAACAAAATGGCGGCGAAAGGTACCCAGGGTAATTTAATATTCTCCAAGTGATAACAAGGCCCGACATTGTCATGGCATGGTACGTTCTTTTCATTTGGAAATTAAAATGCTCATCGTAGCTATGGATTTTTCCTGGATTCAATAAGAACAGTAAGAAAAAAGAGGAATATTTCAGCTTTGAATTTCCGATTGCGTTTAAGAATTTTATGTTAAAAGTTTTTGCAAGTTGCGAAGTTGTCAAATTTAAAATCTTTTACTGATTTATGTTTAACAAATGAGAAAGTATGCTGATAAAGTAATGTAGGGCAGACACTACAGACAGAGAAACTCTGGAAACGAATTTAGATTATCTAATAAGAATAAGATACAACCCTTATGTATGGTAGTGAAGCGTGGTGTTGGAAAAAGGAGGATGAAAGAAGACTAAATGCTGTTGAAATGCGATCTATGTGTGGTAAGATTATGTATGATAGGTGTACAAATGTCGAAATTAGAGCAGAGTGCAAGGCTGAGATAAGCATTATCGACAAAATTAAGAAAGGGCTTTTACGATGGTTCGGTCATGTGGAGCGAATGAGTGATGAAAAAACGGCTTAAAGAAGTTTAAATGCAAGTGTGCCTGGATGTAAAATCCGCGGAAGGCCGAGAAAGACATGGCATGACCAAGTACGTCAAGTATTTGAAAGTGGACATGTGAAAAGTCGGAATAACCGGCGTATGTGCATGAGAAGATGTATGAATGTAGAGGAAGCAAAGGAAGTCTGTCAGGACAGAGTGGTATAGCGTTCTATCCTCTCTGCCTACCCCTACGGGGAAATGGCGTGATGGTTAGTTAGTTAGTTAGTTAATTAGATACGCGTGTCGTAATAAATTTTCACTAATTCAATATTCTAAAACAAGTTTACGTTTCTGATAATGATTGTTCTGAAGGTGACTATTTTATTGCATGTACAGTAAGGAGTACTGCATGATGAATGTTTTAATATAAATATTCTCATTTAAGAAATAAAATGAACAAATAAATTGAAAACCTTAAGCGGGATTTTAATTCACCAGACCGTGAAAATCCTACCTAGTATGAACAATGTTCAAATACCTACCTACTTAAGTAAATCATGTAAAAGTTAGATAGAGAAAATAAACCGTTGGATATCAGAAAAGAGTTAGTTAAGGTACAATAAAGAAATATTGATTCTGTTGATTATTTTCGATTCCCGATAATGTTAATATTGAATTTGATTTAAAAGTGGTTGTACACATCAATGTTTCACACACTTAAATGTTTTGCGAAGTTGTCCTCCTCTGCTTTTAGGCCTCTTGGGGTGGTTGAAATGAATGAATAAGGTTTTGAGGACTAAAAAGCCAGGACAGCGATAGCGATAGCTATCTCCTTTTCTCTATATTCCAGGTAAAACTGAATGTATTAAATGTCACAGAGTAGATTAAAAAAATTATAAAGTATTGCATAAAGACGTAAAAAAATTGGCTAAAGTCTAAAACGGTCTAGAGAAAGGGTAGAGCTTTCATGACTTCAAATATTACAACATGTTTCTTTGTAATAAACATAATAATTGGATTATATTTGTATTCCAACAATGTGTAAAGTTGAAAAACAATGTTCGCATTACTCATAGCAAAATATCTTTAGAATACGCGATCAAAATTAAACCCCCCGGAAACTGCTCGAATGTTTTATTAGTTCTCTAAATTGAGTTAATTTAATATTTAATTAATGTTGCTTCGGAATATGAGTGTTTTGAAGGGTGCAGTCGTAAAAGTTTTTAGTGCCGTAATTTACGACAAATTGGTTAGGTGAGATTATAAAACAAAGTATCATTATGAGCGACTTTTCATTAAAGACCGTCAATTAAAATATGTTTGTGAAAAGTATCGGTTTATTAGACCAATAGATATGTTGAGATCATCAGCTGAGAAAACTTTGAGGGACAGAATTTGGAACTCCCATAATCGAGCGTATGGCGTAGTCACCACCGACAAGTTCTATAGTCTTTACCTGTTTTCTTCATACCATTTTGGCTCCCTATGTGGAGCATATGGATTCCAAAAACTGCCTCCAGGCCAAGCGATCGGCCGCCAGCTCCCGTGCATCACCAATTTCAATGTGAACTTTTCAACCCCAAGTTTTACGTGTCATTTTCATTTTTTTTTAAAACTCACATTGATCAATATTTGAATAGTCTTCGCTAAACAACTACATGTAATCTCTGCCAACTTTCTCCAACTCAATTAGTAGGCTATATTAAATATTTTTTTGAAAATGGCAGTGTTAGCTTTTCTTGAACAAGATTAATTTCAAAGATCAACACGGGGATTATTAAAAACTTGTGTGGAAAATTTATAATTTAAATGCACTATTCAGGTGCATATTTTGCTATTATCGTTAAACATGTATGTTAAGGTTCTTAGTACGAATGCTCGGTGCTCGAATTTCGGTATTTTCCGCTACTCATACATTTGCAAACGGTGTACACGCACACACTCTTAGTTTCAGGGGTCGAAACAACACGACGCGTGACACACGAATAAACGACAATTGATAATATACATACTACCCACATATATGCGTCACAACTGCGATGTATATAATTAATTGTTGGTAATCTAGGCCCTGGAAGACATATACCAAAAGGATCGAATGATTTATTTACACATTTTACTCCCATAAACACTTTTCCAACCGTATTGCAGTAAAATATTCAAATCTAAATTTTAAATTCTACACAACAAATGCATCTCATTCACATTCTGCTGTCAGGTGTCTCACTAGGTTTTGATTTCAATAACATCAAAAAATAAATAACTAAATCCAACGGTAACGGAAAACGCAACAGGACCATATTGATGAATTCCCAATTTATTAGTCTTTCAACATTTTGGGTGTGTTCAAATACTTGTACACAAATCTGGGTTTATTCCATGACGGGAGTTGGTATATATTTCATTTTTATATCTCTACAAAGATAAAGTAGATTTTTTTACAAATTCGGGAATATGGATATTCAATCAATCAATAATAAAATAAACAACATTTTGACTGTGTCCAAATACTTGTAGACAAAAACTGGATTTCATCCATTACGGGCTAATAATTACAATTTGACATCTCAACAGAGACGATAAGTTTGGAAAGGAATATGGATATCTAGGCGTTTACAGGGCTTATGACCTCATTACCTCATTATTAACGCATCATCACTCGCCATTTATTAAGGCTGTATCATCTGCAAACAAATACATTTCGCAATATTGGGTAAATTTTTTTTGACTATTGGTATAAATTAAATTCTCATTTGGTCCAAGAATTAACCCTTGGGCGACTCTGGTTTCTAGAGACTTCTCGTCGCTTAGGGTTTTGTTCATTTTTACTTTCATTTTTCTATTGTGTAGATAGTCTTGTAGAAGTATTTTTATATTTCCTCGTATTCCGTTTTTGTCCATACCTCGTTACCTAAAAATGATACTCATCATCATTTTATGAAAAAAATGTAATTCAACCATCTTGGATCTGAAAATAAACGCTAAATTCAAAATCAGAGCCCCCGAGAACCATTAAAACGATACCCAACATCATTTTATGAAAAAAAGTTGCGTCCGCCATCTTGGATCCAAAAATAAACGCTATATTCGAAATCAGAGCCCATAAAAACCATTAAAACGATACCCAACATCATTTTATGAAAAAAAGTTTGCGTCCGCCATCTTGGATCCAAAAATAAACGCTATATTCGAAATCAGAGCCCATAAAAACCATTAAAACGATACCCAACATCATTTTATGAAAAAAAGTTGCGTCCGCCATCTTGAATCCGAAAATAAACGCTAGATTCGAAATCAGGGCCCCGGAAAACCTTTAAACGATACGCGACATCATTTTTTGAAAAAAAGTGGCGCGTCCGCCATCTTGGATTTAAAAATAAACGCTAGATTCGTAATCAGGGCCCTTAAAAAACCTTTAAACGATACCCCACATAATTTTTTTTTTAAAAGTGGCGTCCGCCATCTTGGATTTAAAAATAAACGCTAGATTCGTAATCTGGGCCCTTTTAAAACCCTTTAAACGATATCCCACATAATTTTTTGAAAAAAAGTGGCGTCCACCATCTTGGATTTAAAAATAAACGCTAGATTCGTAATCAGGGCCCTTAAAAATTCTTTAAACGATACCCCACATAATTTTTTTTTTAAAAGTGGCGTCCGCCATCTTGGATTTAAAAATAAACGCTAGATTCGTAATCTGGGCCTTTAAAAACCCTTTAAACGATATCCCACATAATTTTTTGAAAAAAAGTCCACCATCTTGGATTTAAAAATAAACGCTAGATTCGTAATCAGGGCCCTTAAAAACCCTTTAAACGATACCCCACATCATTTTATGAAAAAAAAAAAATCGGTGTGCGTCGGACCACACGGTGGAAGTTATACTTCTTTGGCCATTCTCATACACCCACTCACGCACACAAACAGACAGGATATATAAATGAAATATAAGACATTTTTCAATATTATTCAATATATTTATATTCAATATATTATACGTGACTTCATTATTATATATTATACACCTATATTATCATTATCAGTTATTTCTTCTATCAATAAAAGTATCGATACTTGTATCAAAACAAGTATCAGATACAAGCATCAGTGACTGTGGCGCCATTTTCTCTTAAGCGCCATTTTCTCTTAAAAATCAGCGTGACGCGGTTTCTCGACCAACATCCCACCCCAAAGTGTCTAACGGGCGCAAAGAAGTATAACTTCAAAAGTTGCGTCTGCCATCTTGGATCTGAAAATAAACGCTAGATTCGAAATCAGGGCCCCTGAAAACCCTTTAAAGGATATGCGACATCATTTTTTGAAAATAAGGTACGTCAGCCATCTTGGATCTGAAAATAAACACTAAATTCGAAATCAGAGCCCCCGAGAACCATTAAAACGATACCCCACATCAATTTATGAAAGAAAGTGGCGTCTACCATCTTGGATTAAAAAATAATCGCTAGATTCGAAATCAGAGCCCCAAAATACCCTTTGAATGATACCCCACATCATTTTATGAAAAAAAGTTGCGTACGCCATCTTGGATCCGAAAATAAACACTATATTCGAAATCAGGGCCCCCGAAAACCATTTAAACGATACGTAACATCATTTTATGAAAAAAAAGTTGCGTCCGCCATCTTGTATTTAAAAATAAACGCTAGATTCGAAATCAGGGTCCCTGAAAACCATTTAAACGATACCACACATCATTTTATGAAAAAAAGTTTCATCCGCCATCTTGGATCCAAAAATAAACGCTATATTCGAAATCAGAGCCCATAAAAACCCTTTAAACGATACGCGACATCATATTTTGAAAAAAAAGTTGCGTCCGCCATCTTGGAATAAAAAATAAACGCTAGATTCGAAATCAGGGCCCCTGAAAACCCTTTAGACGATATGCGACATCATTTTTTGAAAAAAAGTGATGTCCGCCATCTTGGAAAAAAAAAAAACGCAAGATTCGTAATCAGGGCCCTTAAAAACCCTTTAAAAACGATACCCCACATTATTTAATGAAAAAAAGGTGCGCCCGCCATTTCGGAATTTAAAAAAATCCATATGCTCTACATGGGAAGAAATTATGTAATGGTGATGATAATTATTAAAAAAAAAAAAAGAAAAATAATTTGGCATTCTACAAATAGAATATATATCTCTTTCGGGAATTGTGCGAGTCCATATGCTCCCCATGTCCGCCTCGTAACATAGTGGTAGCGCATTTGGCTACCGTGCATGGGTCGCGGGTTCGATTCCCGTCAAGATGAAATATTTATTTACATGTTATTTTCATATTAATATTTCATGTGCGATACCTTGGACTGGTACTGAAGCGTAAGACTGATCATCCTACCTTCATGGCTCCCGATGACAAACGGCAAAATTGCGGTTTATCGGGACGGCATTATTTTTTTGTTTTCTAATGTTATGTTTATTTTCTCAATAAAGAACACTTCTCCATGTAATAAAATGGTCAATATACACTGTATTGCTGTACCGTTGGGTGCGGATAAGGAAAAGTAGTAATAGCATAAATATAAAGATTCTTGTAGCTGGAAGAAGGAAAAAACTGACACAGAATAATATAAAAACATTAAATTTGTTGTTTTCTATCAAATAAAATATTTATATTACTAAAAATACTTGATTTTTTCACCAATGGTTAAAACACCTGGTTTGTGTACGTATACGCATTTTAAATTTTAGGACCAACGGACGTGACCTTCCGTCCGAAAGCCGAATGGCGAATGACTTTTGAATTTTGAATCGGCTACTGATTCGAACAAAATCTTACAATAGTAATTTGTATGAAAAAATCTTCAAAAAAAAATAGCGTCTGTTTGACAACGTATTGCGGAAAAACAAAATTGTTTTTTGCCATTATTTTTGATTACAGGATGAATAATTATATTTTTAATAAACTGGTATTCTTTTAGAAATGAGGTGTCACTAATAAAGAAACGCCGGCCTAAACGCCACAACGCTATTCGAGAGTTTTTCATAAAATTCGCGAATTTTTTGTGACGTAATTATAGTACTTAAGAGAAAGATTTTTAATCACAGGAAACATCATTATGTTGAGTAGCAAAAAACATTTTTTAATCATAGAAATATAAGTAATTACACATTTAAAACCCAAAACGCCTAACCCTGTTTCGGATCGTTTCGGATCGTTTATCCTTAACTCCTCCGTAAAGATAAATGGCTCTAAATTTTATGCATGTAGAATACATAATTTCTGCTTAATTGAAATGACGCCTCTTAATGGGAAGCCTGTAAACGCCTACAAGAACTTTTAACCACCAGCCGCCATTACGAATTTGTAAAATCTTAATTCAAAAGGGAAATTATAAAGTTTATTACCCGAAGTATTCTGAAAGACACTTTGGTAGTAGATTACTAGAGTTCTACTTCTGAGTTCTGGTTGTTGACTTTGATGTTTAGATTGAAACTTGAATCAAAGGCAATGCAAACTATTTACTTTAGACGTAGAATCTTTTTGTCAGACAGATTTTTAAACCTTTGATGACTGGTAAAATATACCTCGATAAACGGTGTGAATCCGCCACGATGAGACTCTCTGGTAACTTCGTCCGAACGAGGATCGGAAAATGGAAGAGGACTTACGAGAGCTGGACTCAACAAGGGCGGGATATGAAGCTGAAGGACCACCATGAAGGACGAAGTATCCTGGAATACCCTGGAACACCACGTCGAACTGGCGCGGCAGGACACAAACGAGGGGCACAGCACACTTTACTCACTTTTGGTCGAGGGGTTTCGGGAATTGGATTGGGAAGCTTGCAGATGGATGGCGAGTATCACGAGGGTATTTTGGTGTAATAGAACGAAGGAAGATCAGGTTCACGAGAAGGACGGATGTTGCGAGGTCAATATGCGCTGAGCGAATATTCGAGACTGAATTTGAGTTTGGAAAACAGGTGACAAAACGGAATGGAATGTGGTAAAGGTAGGGAATAAATTTCGTAAGGAATTTGAACGACCTATCACCAGAGAGTATTTATAATGGCCAAACCACGGTGTGTAATAATACCCGAAAACGCTAGAAGCTTTTTGATGCTTCTTATATCATAGAATGGGCCTCCATATAAATAATACGCCTTCGACTGTCGCCGGAAGTTCAGTGATTCACTACGAGTCGCAAGAAGCAGTCTATTAGAGTGCAGTATGCAGTACCTACCTATCTATAAAAATAATTCGTTTTTTTTTTTTTTTTTAAAGAAGAAACATTTGAGTTCTTATGATATACTCAAATATTTCCTTTTCGGGCTGCTTTCAAATTGTCGGAAATAACTGTGTCAGAAAGCGGGAAACAAGTTGTGCTGGAGTGGGATTCGAACCTAGAGATTCTAATCCGGAATCCCCGAACCTACCACTAGACCACAACCACAACCGCTCAATAATGATCAAAATAAAAATAAATAATTATAAATTATTATAAATTATTATGAAAAATTATTATATAAATAAATAAATGATAAAAATTTATTATTCGTATTAAAAGGGGGATTGATGAAAGAAGGGGGCTCGTGGTTCCTAAACACAATAACAAATATGGAAAACGGACCCTTCATCGTGCATTGCCTTTTGGATTGTGTCAAAATTAAAGATAAGGTTAAAGTTTTAAAGGCAATGGCTGACAGAGGAGAGGTTTTTATAAATTCAGGCTGATTAATTATTGATTTGTGCTTAATTGTTAAATATCTATAAGAAAAAAGAAGAAAGAATGTTAGAATGTATGGATGTATGCATGTATTATAAAATATATTTACACGAGTAGATTAGATTTTTTTTTCTATTTTGTTAATTTTTTTGTTTTTATTGTTTTTCTTTTTTTTTTAGTTTTGTTTTATTTTTATTTTTATATACTGTAGAACCTTATGACAAAACAAGTTTTTTAAGGACTACTGTAAAATTATTTCTTACAAAAAAAAAAAAAAAAAAACTAAAATATCGAGGTAAAATGTTTTACCTCGAAGATTGTATATTTAAAAATGCTGTTTTTTAATATTCAATGCCTATGTACGTAAGATGATATTTTATATAAAAAACAACAATAATATTATTCTGTATTTTATTTTCATAGAAATATTCGCATGTTTATAATCTTTGTATCTAATATTTAGCTTGTTAAATATTCAAGTTTTAAAAACAGTTTTTAAATAACGTATCAACGTAACGTTCTCGGTGTCTTGGACGTACATTAATTTATGATAGGTAAACCTCGCGTCAGAACTACGGAGCGTGTATCTGGCTAGGAAGGACACACAGGAAGTGGCGGCCAATCGGATATCATTATGATGATTATCTTAACGATATCGTATTGTAGATCTCTAAAATATGAACCAACTTTTGAATAGTATGTAGAAATGTAGATACACAAGCGAAAAATATTTTTTTGAAGACTGTAATTTAAAAGTTGGTTGACAGAGTAATTACACCTAATTAAATTTTGAAATTAAGGGAGATTGACAGATGAGATGAAAAATGGCGACATCAGATATCTTCGATATTTTACGAAAATATTTTATCAGAGCGGATGATTAGTAAGTGTTGACTTTTTTTGGTGTTTTCAATTTGATATTCTGGATTCATTGACAGCAGCTTCGAAAATATGAATACTACTATACTTTTATTTAGGGAGATACGGAGAAAGCCTATTTCATTCGTTAACTTTTCCGTTAAAAAAAAAACAATTATGTGGCCACGTTTTGTATGTGCCTCGCCAAGGTGTCCTACGATGATACCTACGTCAAAACATTATTTTATTTTTTATATCATTTAAGATAAATTTGTAATTTCTATGTCGATATGTCATTTCTCAGGTTTCTCTAAGAATAAAATACAAAAAAGTACCAGATGAATTAATTTGTAATTCGTTGGAATTTAAATTAGGGTGGCAAAAACCAATTAACGAGAAGTTTAAAGTTGATAAACGTCTTTAAGTGTGCGGCTGTTCATTTTCAATTTCAAAACCCAATAGAGTTTTTTTACATTTTTTAAAATGTATATAATTTTGGCTACTACGTAGTTTATCAATATCATCATCATACCATATCTGCACCCTATGCGGAATTGACATCCTCAGGATAAAATCCATCTGACGTCAAACCTCAAACCTCAGACCTCAAACCAATCTGAGACAACATCGTCAATTCTTACTCGGCATTCGCTATTACAGTGAAAGGTTTTAATTAGTCCGATCAGTTTCAATATGCTTCCACTATTTTCAATTGTGTTGGTCTGTTCTGAAATCAAAAGCTTTTAACTAGGGTTTGAAACTTAGCAACCCTGTGCCTAGGATTAAAAATTAAGTTAAATCTTATTCGAAGAACGCCTTAATATATGAAAATACAAAATTAAAATGGAAGAGGAAAAAGTGCGGGAATTTAAAAACTTTTTTCATTACTTTCGAAAATCAAGAAAAGTTGGAAGTTCAAGGGTGCTAAATGATTTGAAAATTAAACTTGGTGTATTTAGTACTTTATATATTTTTTTAGGGAACATGTCTGCCTCGTTAACACAATTTACTAGGATATTTTTTCAATATAAGTTTATGTCATACAAACATATTTTCAACTATTCTTATTATTCAATTTTAAATTGATTTCAACACATAGGTATATTGTATAAATGCCGTACAAAAATATTTTGGCCAAGAACCGTTAACTCTATACCATCTCATCATGTAGAGCATTTGGATTCCACAAACTACCTCCAAGCTAACGCCCAACCACGTGAGGCGCACCAAAGCTCGAAAGAATCATGTTTTGCTCTATTATTATAACAGAATCGAGTTACTATTGCACACTAAATGTGGCGGCAAAATTTTATACGAAACAGTAATCGAGTAATTACTAAATAATAACAAAAAGTGTCCTGGCGGCAAAATTTTAGTATTTTTAATTTGTACTTTTGTAATATGTTTTAAATAAATAATAATAATAAATATAATTAAAAAATTGAATTAAAATTTTACGAGCTTTTTCTTTCCTATTTTTTTCTGTCGCCTTTAGTTTGGTTAAAAAATGTATTTCGATACGGAGACACTGAGGGATCGTAAGGGTGGCGGCATCGTGATTTTCTTTTGACTTGATCGATGCTGTCGCCCTCTTGACTTAACTTTACTTGGAAACTTGCAACTTGCTTATGCATTTGCAACTACAAAACTTTAAAGTCTTGCATAAAATAGCGTGACTGACAGAGAATCCCCAAGGACTCTATAACAGTCGCGGTGGATGTGGGATCAATCCCTCAGTGTCGCCTAATGTTATCTTGATAATTGAAGAAAATGACAAAAACAGTAAATTAAGTAAATTTTAAGACCTCCAGGAGACATTATTTGTTGGCCTAGCCAGCTAAGCTACCATCAGCTGATGAAAATTGACATTGTTGCTGGGTCTTTTGCCTCAAATAATTTTCTTTCAAAGTCAAATCACAGCATCTCAAGAATTCTTCGAAGACACCTATTTGTAAAACCCGAAGCTATAGAAGAAAACAACTAAATAGCAAATACTTAGTTAAAATAAGTCTAATTAATAGCCTTTAGAATATTTCCCATACGATAAAATTTAAAAGGTACAATGCTATGTTGTTTGGCCGATGGGTTTGGTTTCTCGAGGCGTTGCTGGTGATGATTTGTGCTAGTCATTCTTGGAACAAGTTGCCCCAGTAAATCCTTGGTTCCTATTCCTATATTCCTTGTCTATACCGTCCTCTATCCACAAAACCAATTATCTATGGCACTTCGCGGGTAGTCCAAAAATTGTAACAATTCGCGACCCACTCATTTTATAAACACATCCAAACGCATCCGCATTTTTTTCATTCAATTAACATAAAATCAACGTTAAACAATTTATGCACCGCATCCATTGTGTAATTGTGTCTTTAGTGAAATCGTTGTGATCTGTTTTGTGTTTTTTGACGTTATTTTGGTAAGGGCAAATTTTCTACTGAATTGACGAGTTTAGGTCTCCTGGTATCGCCTGGGAGCTGAGTCTTTCGTACGGTCTCCTCCGCCTTATTCATATCTTTATTATCGCATGCATACAGCTTCTTGTGTCAAATAATAATCGACAAAAACGCGCCTTAGCTGCACCACTATGTCCCTATCGTCCCTAGAGTGCTCCGATTGGTTGGGAATCTATAAGATTCTAGTAAAAGTTTTCACAAGTACCATAATATGCTCACGTCGCATCGGCGCGGCTTCGTATCCCTTTGTATCTTCGAACAAGAATTTCAGAGAACTGACATTCCATACATGAAAAATACTACCGTGTCTGAGGCCTCTAGTTACTCACTACGTCAATAGCCATCTACGTCATCACTAGACATCTGCGTCACACTGCGTTTCGTGTATTAGCCTAAATGCTGGAGTCTTTAGACAGTGGAATTTGATAATAAGTGGTGTTATGAAATTAACCCAAGGGAGCGTATATTTTTAGAAAATTTGTACTGAAACGCCCCTTCTAGTGAATCCTTGTTCGAAACTTTAAATGTTTTTTTTTAAAACGTTAAAATCAGCTTTGATAAAGGTCACGTCAACAGACAGAAATATTACTGTACTTAACCAAATTGGTTTATGCGACAACGCCCTCCCTGGATTATTTGCACTCGTCAACAAAGTTCATCCTGACACTAAGTAGCCGCTCAAAAAGAATTTTTTTTTTTTAAGAAATATTTTGGACCATCTTAATAAGTGCACCAATAAATTTGTCTAAAATATTTTGTATTTATTTATTTAGTAAAATGATATTATCATTTGACTAAGAATCAAATATCTTAATAATTTGTTCAGTTAAGAATAATTGTTTTTTATTTTGTAAGAAATTTGTTCATAAAATCACATTTCTTTCAAAAAAATTTTTTAAGTAGATTATTAAAAATTACGCATACCATTTCCCTATATTAACATGTAGACCTAGGTTCAATTTCCGATGTCGTATAAATGAATTATCTAAAATCATTCTTATCATCTGGACCGATTATTTTACTAACTAATTTTCCATAAATAACCACCAAGATAAGGCTGCAATATGTATTTTTATTTGGATGCACAACAAAGACGAATGTAATAACTCGTTTTCTTATATAACATTGCAAGAGACAATAGATTGTTAAACTGCTGTCAGCTCAATTCTATTCTGTAAATAGCATATTACGTCTGAAAACTATTTACCAAAACAAAGGCTTTGAAATGAAATAGTATCATATCCAATATACAACCTATCAACGATTCTAAAGAAATATATTGAATAATAGAAGCACTCCCTTTGTATACATAGATTTTAAATAGAAACAATAGACAAGCCTGGTTAAGGCTCTCGGGAGGCATACGTAGTATATGGCCTAGCCAGCCGAAACGCCTTCGCCGTATGACAGTAAATAACCAAGGGTTGCTGTGTCCGTTGCCTCACACTCTGTGTTCCTTACAAAGTCAAACCGCACACCTAAAATTCTTCTAAGACACCTATTCTCTGCACTCAGAAGTCTGCTATCTTGGGCCCTGGTTAGGTTCCACGATTCGCAGCCATAGAGGAGAACAGGTGTGATGCAGGAGTTATAAAGGCGGCATTTGAGTGCGTAGATATGGTAAAGTTGTAGTATTCCACACTTGACTAAAACGAACTCCGCAAACTTTCTAAACGCAAGTTTTAACTTTACTACAGAGCGATATTTTAATATCATCTGTCTTCTTACCTAAAGGAATTTAATTGAATTGAGATTAATCAATTGATAAATATATATATATATATATATAAATATATCATCGACAATCTTTCTTCTTACACATATTCACAAATTGTGGGAAATATACCCACTTAAAAACTATAAATCCAGTTTTATTTAATTAACAGTGAACTATGATGTTATATTTAAAAAAAATGCCAACTCATTGAATAAAACTCGAAAATGTTTTTAAACTGATTTGGAGAATAAATCGATAAAATTATTTAAAAAGAAAATATTAAAATTAAAATTAATTAATTTAGTTTAAATTCAATTTAAAATGTATTAAAATCAAAAGCTACAAAAAATACTAATTGATTCCTTTTTTTCAAAAGAGCACACTGTTATTTAACTTTTCAATTTGTATCTTTTTAAGTTTTAAGGCTTTGTCCCAAATTGATTTGGGACTTTTAAAACTCATAAAAAACGGGTTTAGAAAGTATCCAGCAAATGTTTTCAAAATACATTTTGTTCTCTACGGAGCAAAACCCACTGAACAAAAGCATTGTTTAAGTTTTTGAAAGCGTTTCCAAAATAATTGATTTTCCTTGCGATATCCCTTTTAAAGTTTTATGAATAGCTTTTGAAATTCGTGAACTAGAGAAAAAGCATTTCATGTAAAGATTATAACCCTATTAATGTGATTTAACAGAATGAAGGCCGTTTGGAGATCGTATGTATGGTTAAAATAAAATTCCGCCTATTTTTTTTACGCCTGATTTCCGTTATCGCTGCGAATCATGACATCATCTCAATAGGGCCCAAAACAGCAGACTTTTGAGTTTTGAGAAAATGTATCACAGAACAGAAATTTGAATAGAGGAATGAGACAACGGACGCAGCAACAGTTGTCAACAACAACAAGGTCATCAGGTGAAAATAATAATATAATACGAATGTCTTCCGAGCGACTAGACAAAATCGGTTCTCGGCGCGACGTCTCGGACGTCCATCGCTTACAATGCGACGGAAGTGCACGTTAGAACTACGGGACGTGGACCTGGCTTGCCAAGGTACACGACTCCTGGCAGCAGATTACTTAACTTGGAAGTTGCTCTACACGCTACACAGATATGGAATGATAATTATTTTGCAAAATACCCGTTCTAATGTAATGTACTGAATGTGTTAATTTTGAATCGTCTTTCATTTTTCATTTTTCATTTTATTTTACCACCTCAACAGGCCAGGAGGCCCAATTACATAGGGGAACAACGTCACAAACACCCAGGCTTGAGAAAAATCACTTTTTATTTTTATGTTCTCACCGGGAATCGAACCCGGAACCTCCGTATCGTGAGTCCAGCGTCTTAACCATTACGCTACGGAGGCCGCCTATTCTTATTCGTATTTTGATTGTGCAATATGTAATTAAAAATGTGAATAATACCGGTCCCAAAATGAGTTTTTATAACTCCTGGGAATATAATACATGTATGTTTTATAAGATTTTCTAAAGAAATAAAAAAAAAAAAAGTATAATGTGTACATTTGTACATGTACATAATGTACCTATTATTATATGTACATTTTAGACATAAATATTCAAACTTTCTTATTCCTTTTTACGTTAGATATAAATTTGTTTCTGCGTTCCTTATTTAATAAAAAAAATGAACTTAACTTGTATTCCATTGAGAATGTTAATACTCGCAAAATAATTTGAGATCAAATGTTAATATTTGCGTATCTTAAAGATATAAGAGCATACGAGGAAAAGTGCCGTAACTAAAAAAAAAACTAGGCCTAATAAGTTAAGCACATGACTTGTATGCATTGTATACGTAGCTTTCACATGTACCGGCGTAATTTATCCGGCAGGCGGTCGCCGGGTGCGCGCCGGATCCACCACTGTGCGTCCGGTCGCCGGGCATCGGTTAGCCGGCGGCCGAACTGACAGTGGTGTATGGAACACGCAACTAGCTTTCAGACGCGCCGGCCGCGTAATTCGTCAAAAGGAGTTATAGACATTCTAAAGTACTTGAAAAACCTGTCTTCATGTGCTCGTAGATCTGGGATTAATGTATAGAATGCACCTAATGCTTCTCTTTTCATATTAATTGGATGAACCCAATAATTTCTTGATTTTTCTTTCCGGCGTAGATATTTTCGTCTTCGATATAAAAGCCACATTGCAATTATTTGTTCACGGTCTATATTTGAAGTAACGAGACTGTACTCTTGTCGGCTCTCTAGCCGATACTGCCGGCATCAACCGGGACATGTGAAAGCTCGATTTGACACCGGTACCCGGCGCCGACTACCCGGCAACCGGGATATGTGAAAAGGCTCTAAAGGTACGTTACTTAAATTTTGCATCCAAAAAACAATATTTGTAAATTGTTTTAATAAGGCCAGGAGACCAAATTATATTAATTATAGATGGTATATCATTACAGATCAAGCGATCTCGTTTTTTTTGTCTTACTGGGAATTTAACCTGTATACTTTGTGGAGTGAATCCTGCATCTTAGCCACTGCACTTTAAATGCACGCAAACTTAAATGACAAAATGCCATTTTAATTTTTAAAAATAAATTTATGTTTACTTAATGAGATCTGAAGTGAAAAAAATTACAATTTAATCCCTAGCAAAAAAAAAGCTTTTAAAAGTTAAATAAAAATACTTGGTTTGCTTCCACTATCATTGCCAAGTATTTTTATGTAACTTTTATCGGTTAATTTGAAAAAATTAAATCATGAAACTCCGCCACGTAATGTCAACAGAGAATTTAAATCAAACTATTGGAATAACTTCAAGTTTATTATTTATTTTTTACGTTTTAAAAAAAAAAACACAGAATAATCAGTTTAAGATGTGATTTGAATTGGAAATATAACCGGACTTAAACTGAAACATTGAATTTTTTTATACGCCCTTTATCTATTTGAACTTTCACCTCTGAACTTGGATATTTTTCTTTTTTTTCCCTAGATCAATTTCACGTTTGACGTGACAAATCTCAAATATATAGCAATTTTTACAAGGGATTGAAAGGCAACTTCCAAGAAACGATATCGTTTCTCTAATTTTCTACTCGTTCGCTATTTATTCTGCTAAACAAATAAAGTCTTCAGAATTAGTGAATTTCAGTTAATTTTCCCTTGCTCTCACTTATCTGAGTACCTTGTTAATGGTGAACTGAGAGGTAGAAGACAGTAACTCTAAAATTACAACTTTTTTTTTTTACAAAAACTAAACTAAACGTTTCCTGTTTTTACTTCGTATCTCTACAGAGATTTGGAGTTTGGAAGCGGATATAGATATAATGGCATCTACAAGGTTTGTTGTT
Source organism: Micrasema minimum (assembly GCA_022494985.1). Classification (NCBI taxonomy): domain Eukaryota; kingdom Metazoa; phylum Arthropoda; class Insecta; order Trichoptera; family Brachycentridae; genus Micrasema; species Micrasema minimum. Next base: position 49,408 of record JAGVSP010003135.1, on the reverse strand, counting down.
AAAAATTGGCTTAGTTAGTAGCCACTTTAGTAGATGGTAAAATTTAAAAAAAACATTCAAAAATCGTTTTTATTACGGTAGGTGTTAATTTTTTTTAAAACTTTAAAAAACATTTAACACGGTAAACATTAAGCCTGATATCAAGTTGCCATAGTAAATTTGTGTTACTTATACACATATCGCACCCCGGATAAAAAAGAATGAGTCAACTCTAAAAACAACTTTTTTGGGAAATGGCTAAAAACACAAATTTTTTTTGTTTCTTAATTTTTTCACAATGGGCAAGACAAAACGTTTTTATCCAATATTCGTAAAAATTACAACCAAAAAAATTGTGAAAAAATTAAGAAACAAAAAGGTTAGTGTTTTTAGCCATTTCCCAAAAAACATTGTTTTTAGAGTTGACTCTCTTTGTTTCCAGGGTGCGATATCTACTCTAGATTCGTAAAAAATGTAATGTTCGTTCATATTTATTACTTTTATTAGAGAATCGTTTGTATTTTTTTTATTGATTAAGCTTGATAGTAAAAGTTTTAGCATTTGAAATTCATTAAAAATAAATTCAGAGTTCTAATGAGTGTTTTTTCCAGATGACTTTTGTATGGATAATTAAATCTTATATTCGATGTCATTATATTTTATTATGCTAAACAGTTGTATATACAGTGAGTGTCATTTGTTATGTGTCCTTTTGGACAACAACACAGATAAAATAGCTTTGCATGTCTCTCTAGACTAGAAAGTGTTAATTATACTGCTTTATTTAACAGTTTTGACCTTTAAATTAGAATCAGTTCTGCCTTACTCGGTCCATCTTTTCTTACTTCAGTAACCAGACATCGGTAGAAATACACTTCCGACTTCCACTTCCGATATATCTGACACCCCGGAAGTTAAACTGTCAATTTGAAGCTGTCGAGCGCTACCAGTTTACATGTTTCTGCATTTTAAAACTTTTTTACTTGACTGTCAGCAAAGATACATTACGTTATAGTAAATTTTAATTAAGTCAATATTTTTTGCCATTTCGCATGAGTTAATTTTCATTTTCAAATCATGGTTGCCGCTGCTGTCGTTATTTTTTTAATTTTTTTGATCAACAATTTAATTGTATAATTCAGCTAAAAATGAAAATTTATTAATTATGACGAATAATCGTAAAAACTGTTTTTTTTACTTTTCCAGATTACATTTTTCAAATATAGATGCAACATATTATTATGCTTCGATGAACTTTTCTCCGTCATTCATTTGGAAGTATCGGAGGCTATTTTTTAATAAATAAAACAAGTCAAATAAACTTTATTTTTCATTTTGGGTCTGCTTTCAAAAAGTCAGAAATAACTGCGCCAGACAGCAGGAAACAAGTGGTGCTGAAGCCCACTCTTCGAGCCTAGATGCAATGTTAGAAATCTCCGTTTTCACTATGGCTCATAATCGCCTAACAATAATTTGCATAGGAATGTCCACGTAGTACGGGTATACATGAGGTAGAAGACAATGCTCACCAGTTTGAGGCGATTAGGAAAGTGTAAACGGAGATTTCTAACTTTGCTTCTAATGGCCTCATATGTGCTAGAATAAAAAACAAGGCGTATATTATAGTATTGTGGTGGATTTGAACACAGGACTTTAAACCAGAGCACACGACTTTAGCTATAGGACCATTATCAGATTGAATATACGTATTATATTACCGAATAAAAAAACCTAAATTATTCAATCATTGATAGTTTCAATTTAATGTTATGTTAATTTTTCAATATGCTGTAAAAATATTTTTTAACATAAAAATTAACTGGTTTTACGGTTTCTTAGTGGGAAAATCTCAAAACAGGGCTGTTTTTGATAGTGATTATCAAATATGGTACCTACAATAGATGAATCAAATGATTGAATAATGAAATATAATAAATAGACATTATCTAAGGATGCCCGCCTTTATAACTCCTGCATCACACCTGTTCTTCTCTATGGCTGCGAATCGTGGCACCTAACTAGGGCCCAAGACAGCAGACTTCTGAGTTTTGAGAATAGGTGTCTTAGAGGAATTTTAGGTGTGCGGTGGTTTGACTTTGTAAGGAACACAGAGGTGAGGCAACGGACACAGCAACCCTTGGTATCTACTGTCATCCGGCGAAGGCGTTTCGGCTGGCTAGGCCATATACTACGTATGCCTCCCGAGAGCCTTAAACATGCTTGCCTATTCTACAAGGCATCAGGTTCTCGGCGTCCCGGTCGTCCACTGTTGACAATTCGTCGGCAGTTTGCGTCAGAGCTGCGGGACGTGGACTTGACTTGGGAGGATGCGCGAGGGCTGGCGGCCGATCGCTTGGCCTGAAGGCAGTTTGTGGATTCCATGTGCTCCACAAAGGGAGCGGATATGGTATAATGAAATAGTGAAATGAATCTAAGGATGAATATACTGATTGTATTAGAAACACAATAGGTTTCTCCCAGTTTCTTGAACGAGTCAATAAAACTGACTTTGAAGAAGTGGTGTAGGTACAAAAGATAGATCCTGAGAGGAAAAGTGATCGTTCTTCAGAAGTGACAACATGACAGAGGATTGATATGTTTCAAGTAACGGAGAGCTTCAAAGAAGAAAGAGGAAAGAGCGAAAGGAATTGAAAAAGTAACATAAAACATAAAAATGTACGGCTGAATAATCTTTGAACGTACTTTTAAATTTGATTACCACTGCTACTTTCCCTTATCCGCAACCAATGGTGCATAGGGTTGCATAGATGCTGTGAAATATAGACTTAGGGTATGCTCAAGGCATGATGGCACTTGACAATAATATTTTTGGCAAAACGCTAACAATATTTAACTAGTGATTATTGTAAATATTACATACTACTATTACTTTCCCTTATCCGCACCCAATGATGCATAGGGCACTGAATTGGTACACCAAGTGCAGTGTATCTTGATTATTTTTTATTACACGAAGGCAAGATGATCAGTCTTACGCTTCAGTACCAGTAGTACCAGTATTTCAGTAACAAATAAAAATTTATCGATATCCTACCTATTTCCTTATAGGGCACTGCATCGGTACACCAAGTGCAGTAAATCTTGATCATTTTATTACATGGAGTTAAGATGATCAGTCGTGCGCTTCAGTACCAGTCCAAGGTAGCACACAGTCATGAAATATTTATATGAAAATCAAATGTTAATAAATATTTCATGTTGACCCTCTACGGGAATCGAACCCGTTGCCACTATGCTACGAGGTGGACAAAACTAGAGAAAACACAACATTTTAAATAATTAAGTAAATATTGTATTATTAATTTAATATAATCACTTTACTCAATTTTTAGGGGTGAAACGCATAAAAATTCAAAGCTGTTGTAAAAAAGGTATTTTTAATGAAAATGGCACACTCATATTCGTTAACTTAATTTTTGCATTTATTTGTAAGAAAAATGGCTTGTATCAGTATCGACCTACGAACATATAGGTACATAATTACGTCTATGAGCTTGCTCCGTCTCACAATCGAAAATTCCATATCAAAACGTGGCAGAAACTGTTTTTAAATTATTGAAAGTTTTCAATCAGAAACTTTTACATATATTATTATGTATATCACTTGCCTTATTTGTTTTTAGTATTTACCTTATTTCATGTCTCTTGTTAAATTTGAACTCAGAAATAATATGTGCACTTTTATTATCGCTGTTTGCTTTTTAGACCGTAATATTGTTATCTTACAGGCACTATTCATTAAAATTTTTCCATGAGTTTTATACTCATTAAAATTATTAAAGTTGTGTAAAATTGTATTTTGTGTTCTTGACGACTTTTTAAATATGATTAAACGTACTGACTCCCCCCTACTGTGTATATCGACCATGTGTTATAATCACTGTCAAAAAATTTACGTTCCATGAATCGTTTAGAGCCACATTGCATAAAATATAAGGGGAAAGGGAGTGAGAGGGAGAGAAAGAGATGGAGATTTTACAAGAAAATATTTAAAAAATAAACAGAAGCAAACACGCTTCCTGTCGATATCTAAAAAGTGAGAAAAGAACATTGCTTTTTTGCTACATTCTAGGAAGAAAATCAAAAACTGCAATAGGGAAATATCACGTATTACGAAAACCGATGAAAATATGTAAAATTGATTGAGAAATATTAATATTTATATTAAATTCAATATAGATGTAATAAAACAATGTTTTCATTCAAAATTTTCGAAACGAAATTGTTGAAAAATCACCGTTCGGGAAAACGCAGCACTATTTATCGTGGCCCCCGTGACGTCATAAGTTAGTCTCACTCCTACCTTCCACATTTTTTAGTTTCATAGAGGCTACATGACTCGTGACGTAAAAGGGGCGTGGCCAACGCGGACTAGCGTTTTAGCGGTAATTTGAAATTGAAGAACTTCAAAATAATTTTTAACCTACTAAAAATTAAGAAAAAAAAAATATTTTTACCGGAAAGTATTTTAATCATTAATCTTTTTTGATATTTTTTAAATAAAAAAAAACTTGATTTTTCCCTATTGTACGTAGAAACTGCCGCAGTTAGTTGGTAGCTCATACTCTTAAGCACGTGAAATATACAAAATATCATCAGTATATATTATATAACGATGGTCCATAGAATTTGCTAGAACATCCCGTATTCCGGTCAGCAGTTGATAACTGGTACCGATTGAACAGGGATGTACGGCGAGCCTCCCTTACGCCTTCTGGTCACGTCCCATTTCAATATAAGCTCCGCCTGTCCGCAAATGTCTGTATGCTGGAGCAATAATAAAAATTAAAGGTGCTTCGAAATATACAGGTTGGCACAAAAGTCAATTTAATTTTAAAAAAAATCTCGTTTGCTAGGCGGGCTAATTGTTTTTAAGCAATATCTTTTAACCAAACCCTTTTCAAAATTATTATGTAAAAAATATTGCATTTAGTGTATCAAAGCAGTGATCTTTCACCATTAGGTGCGGATAAAAAAAATAGTGAAGATGATTTTAAAATTTCTTATTTTTAGAGACTTTAACTGCTTGAAGTCGAATAAATCGATGTGTTTTTCACACGTTTTTGATATACAATGATGAGTACCTACTATTTATTTTATAAAGTAGGCAAATCATTTTATTATGCGCTGCATTGTATTCAAAATATTAAATTTATTGAATATTATTAAAATACTTACTTTTGATGAACCCTGTAAACATTACATAAGTTTAAGGTTGAGAAATGCAATTACCCAGAGATTATTAGAAAAATACTAGACTTCATATTGCACCTAGGATGAAGAACAGAAAAATTTTATTTGCTGAGATATTAAATGGATTTTTGTACTTAAGGCCCCTTACGGGGTCCCCCATACATTCATGTACGTCAGGGCAAAATTCCCTTGTACTTCATGGTTCATTAAATAAAAATGAAAAAAATATGACGTAATTTTTAATTCTTTTTTCAGTGAATTATCGGACTAAATTTTTATTTAAATATTTCGTTGAATCACAATTCATTTAAAGAAACCCCCTGTTTTTTAATAACATTTGATGCATAACACAAAAACAGTACATATAAGATTAAAAAAAAATAATAATGTATTAAAGAATACGTATATATCTAGTGCATTATCTGATTAAAATTTGTAAAACATTAGTAGATTTTTGATAATATTAAATTCCGTAGATTTTACTACTTTAAATTTAAAAAAGATTATCGTGTACGCGATGCACGCGATGTACGCGATGCAAATAATAATAAACCAAACAGCGCGACGTTCGATCGGATTTTGTCGTGTTTTAACGAGCGTTCATCCGGGCGCTTACTACATTTTACAATTAACAAAGGGTGGACCTAGTAGCCCTTTAAATGTTCCGTTAATTCGCATTGTTGTAGTTTATAGTTTAAATAAAACCATACTTTGATTAAGTTTAAATTCAGTCGTGCGCTTCAGTACCAGTCCAAGGCACATGAAATATTTATATGATAATCAAATGTTAATAAATATTTCATGTTGACCCTCTACGGGAATCAAACCCGTTGCCACTATGCTACGAGGCGGACAAAACTAGAGAAAACACATTTTTTAAAAAATGAATTAAATATTGTATTATTAATTCATAATAATAGCTATACTCAATTTTTAAGGTGAAACGCATAAAAATTTAAAGCTGTTGTAAAATAGATATTTTTAATGAAAATTGCACACTCATATCGTTAACTTAATTTTTGCATTTATTTTGTAAGAAAAATGGCTTGTATCAGTATCGACCTACGAACATATAGGTACATAATTACTCTATGAGCTTGCTCCGTCTCACAATCGAAAATTTCATATCAAAACGTGGCAGAAACTGTTTTTAAATATTTGAAAGTTTCAATCAGAAACTTTTACATATATTATTATGTATATCACTTGCCTTATTTGTTTTTAGTATTTACCTTATTTTCATGTCTCATGTTAAATTTTAAACTCAGAAATAATATGTGCACTTTTATTATCGCTGTTTGCTTTTTAGACCGTAATATTGTTATCTTACATGCACTATTCATTACAATTTTTCCATAAGTTTTATACACATTAAAATCTAAATCTAAAAAGTGAGAAAAGAACATTGCTTTTTTGCTACATTCTAGGAAAGAAAATCAAAAACTACAAATGTACGTAGAAATGCTGCGCAGTTAGTTGGTAGCTCATACTCTTAAGCACGTGAAATGTACAAAATATCATCAGTATATAACGATGGTCCATAGAATTTGCTAGAACATCCCGTATTCCGGTCAGCAGTTGATAACTGGTACCGATTGAACAGGATGTACGGCGAGCCTCCCTTACGCCTTCTGGTCACGTCCCATTTCAATATAAGCGCCGCCTGTCCGCAAATGTCTGTATGCTGGAGCAATAATAAAAATTAAAGTGCTTCGAAATATACAGGTTGGCACAAAAGTCAATTTAATTTTAAAAAAAATCTCGTTTGCTAGTCGGGCTAATTGTTTTTAAGCAATATCTTTAACCAAACCCTTTTCAAAATTATTATGTAAAAAATGTTGCATTAGTGTATCAAAGCAGTGATCTTTCACCATTAGGTGCGTGATAAAAGAAATAGTGATGATGAATTTAAAATTTCTTATTTTTAGAGACTTTAACTGCTTGAAGTCGAATAAATCGATGTGTTTTTCACACGTTTTTTGATATACAATGATGAGTACCTACTATTTATTTTATAAAGCAGGCAAATCATTTTATTATGCGCTGCATTGTATTCAAATATATTAAATTTATTGAATATTATTAAAATACTTAAATTTGATGAACCCTGTAAACATTACATAAGTTTGAGACCGTTGAGAAATGCAATTACCCAGAGATTATTAGAAAAAGACTAGACTTCATATTGCACCTAGGATGAACGAACAGAAAATTTTTATTTGCTGAGAATATTAAATGGATTTTTGTAACTTAAAGGCCCCTTTACGGGGTCCCCCATACATTCATGTACGTCAGGGCAAAATTCCCTTAGTAACTTCATGGTTCATGAAATAAAAATGAAAAAAAATGACGTAATTTTTAATTCTTTTTTCAGTGAATTTCGGACTAAATTTTTATTTAAATATTTCGTTGAATCACAATTCATTTAAAGAAACCCCCTGTTTTTAATATCATTTGATGCAGTAACACAAAACAGTACATATAAGATATATATGTGGTAAAGTCGGAATCTCTAAAACCTTTTTTTTTTCTATATAGGGTTTTTAATTAACATATTAATTAAAGTTAATAATTAAATTAACTAAAATTATACACTACCAAACAAAACGATATGCGACATCATTTTTTGAAAAAGTGGCGTCCGCCATCTTGTATTTCAAAGTAAACGCTGGATTCGTAATCAGGACCCTTATTTACCATTAAAAGAATACGCAACATTATTTAATGAAGAAAATGTGCGCCCGCCATTTCGGAATTTAATAAATCCATATGCTCTACATGGGAAGATATTATGTTATGGTGATGATAATTATAAAATTAAAAAAAAAAGTAAAGTTATTTGGCATCTTCAAATAGAATATATATCTTTCGGGAATTGTTCGAGTCCATATGGGGGGTCTATATGTCCGCCTCGTAGCACAATGGTAGACGCATTTTGCGACCGTGCATGAGGGTCGCCGTTAACGATTCCCCTAGAGGGTCATAGTCAAGAAATAATATTTATTCACAAACATCTTATTTTCATAATTAATATTTCATGTGCGATACCTTGGACTGGTACTGAAGCGTAAGATCACTGATCATCCTACCTTCATAAAATGATCAATATTACACCAGCGCTCGGTGTACGATGCAGTGCCTTACTGACACCAATTGGGTGCTCGGATAAGGGATGTTAGTAGTAAGCATAAGACGACCAAAAGTATAGAAAAAAAATGTCCACGGGTAGGCTACCTGATAATAAAATTAATATTAAATAAAAGTTATATATATGTGGGTAAAGTTCGGATTCTTATAAAACCCCTTTTTTTTCTATTGGGTTTTGATTTTTAACCATTCCTTTCTGTGTTCTATATATCCTAGTCATTGATAAGTGTGGTTCGCCATACGCCATAAATCAGAACGCTAGTTTCCTTTAAAAACGATATCACCATAATTTTATGAAAAAAAAGTTGCGTCTGCATCTTGGATCGGGGTGAAAAAAAACGCTTTAGATTTCGAAATCAGGCCACCTGAAAAACCCTTTAAAACGATATGCGACATCATTTTTTGATAATAAGGTACGTCAGCCATCTGGGATCTGAAAATTAACACTAACTTCTAGTATATATATAATATTTATATTTCTATTAACTATTTTAATATGAATTATACCACACTTCAATTCCCCATTTCTCAGCATTATCTGATTAAAATTTAGTTAAACAATTAGTAGATTTTTTGATTATATTAAATTTCCGTAGATTTTTCTACTTTAAATTTAAAAAAGATGTTATCGCAGTTCGCGATAGCACGCGATGTACGCGATTGCAAATAATATATGAAACCAAACAGCGCGACGTCGAGATCGGATTTTGGTCGTGTTTTAACGAGCGTTCATACCGGGCGCTTACTCACATTTTACAATTAACAAAGGGGGACCTAGTAGCCCTTAAATGTTTCCGTTAATTTCGCATTGTTGTAGTTTGTAGTTTAAATAAAACCATACTTTGTATAAGTTAAAATTCTTGTAGACAAACACTGGATTTCGCCAATGACGGGCTTTCATTCAACTGTCTAAAAACGGATTGACAAACGGGTGCTTTTAAAGCACTATGTTTATCTAATAAGTAATAAATGGTAAATGGTCTGGTAAATCGTCTAATACAGAATAACATTGTTTTCCCTCTGGGAATAATGTTTATTAAAACGTAAACATTTCAATGAATTATTTTGTTTATGACTGATTGTATTTCATCTAATTTAAGGATCAACTGTTTTGCTAAATAAATATTATTATTAGAAAGCAATTCTAAGTATTTCGCATTTGTACGTTAACAAATTAAATCATCGACGTTTACATAAACAACAGCCAGCGGTTACAAAATAATATCCGAGTGATCTATAATTTTGTTTAAAAAATAAAGTAATAGTAATTAAGAAGTTATTTAAATAGGTGCGGTTACTGATATAACAAAAAAAAATACTAACAGCTATATTTGGAAGAATCAAAACTAAAATTTGTGTTTTGGGTGTGTATGATTTTTTTTGCAATATTTTATTTACTACATTATCAATGTATCCAAATACGTTGTTATAGACAAGACAGAGAAGAAAGAATATGGATTATCTAACCGCTAGCAAGACAAACCTACAACTGGTCATCGGCTGGGTTTAAGTGGCCACTTGACATAATTACAACATTATGAAATTAAACACACTTTTGTTTTAAACGACTTATATATTTTCAAAACGCCAACGGGTTTCGGAGATCCTCCTCCTTCTTTAGGACTTTGTAAAATAATATTATTATAAAAATAATATGTAAATAAAAATTGCTCATTAAATGTTTATATCTAACGTGTTGTGTGTATTTAAATGATTGTTTTGAAAAATGGATATAATTTTTTGATTTAACTGGTTTAAATTTATATAAAAATTCACACAAAAAAAAAAACAATCACCATCATCATACCATATCCGCTCCTTATGTGGAGCATATGGATTCCACAAACTGCCAGCTCCCGTGCATCCTCCCAAGTCAAGTCCACGTCCAGCAGGTCTGACGCAAACTGCCGACGAATTGTCAACAGTGGACGACCATGACGCTGAGAACCTGATGCCTTGTAAAATAGGCAAGCATGGTCAAGGCTCTCGGAAGCCTTATAAATAAAGGGAAAATAAATAAAAATAATAAAAATTTAGTAAAAATAGTATTTATAAATTAGAATATTTTTATTACCAATTATTATGGGAAAAAAGACAAAAGTCCTCACAGAGCTATCAATATAATTTTCCCTTATTAACAAAACGTCTTAAAAACATGTATTATCTCTTTTTCTATCACCGATCTAGTAAATATGATACGTAAAAAAGACTTTGGTATTAGGGGCTTGAGAAATTATTAGAGCGTAAGGGTCGTGTATCGTGAAATTGCTTCTTATTTAACGCCTTTTTTGTAACATAAGACGATAGCAAGAAACAAGTTTCATTTTGATACAAGACAGTGAAACGCAGGCAAACGTAATTGAAATACTTTTTTCATATGAACATGTCAATAGGGCTTTGGCGTTTTTTTTCTGCTATAAATTCAGTAAAACACAGAACCATCTGTGTTAATCAATGTGTCTTGTCAAATAAAATAAGCAAGAAAGAATAAAAATAACGGGAAGGCCACGGGCCAAGTAGCTTACACAAGCGACGGGCGGCGAGAGCGAAACAGTAAAGGAGCGAAAAAATACATTGGATTTCTGTTCATTGTTAAGAATCAAGTTTCAATCTCTTTCCTATGTCGACATATTAATGTTTAAAATACCCAATTTCAATAAAACAGTACTGACATAAAATCACATTTTTGCGATTTCCCAAAAGTTGAATTTTTCAAGTTAGTGCAGTATTCATGGAGCGATATATTCGAATGTAGATATTTTGGTGATTGATGCCCTGATCCAATTAAGTTTCTATTATCAACAAACATTTTGATTGATTCTTAACTCTGTTGGCTAATGTACAAAGCCATGCATGATGCCGCTCCAGAGTATTGAAAAGAGCTTTGCATTCCAGATGAAACTAGCTGAAAGACGTCTCACACTTCGATCAGCTACATCTACAGCTATAGGCAGGGTTTTAGTACCGATCCGTAATCAGCGCACAAAGTTTGGAGAGCGCGCTTTTGCGGTTGCGGGCCCTGTGGCTTGGAATGCTCTCCCACCAGAAGTGCGCAACTGTGAGAGTGAAGTGATGTTTCGAAAGAAACTTAAGACCTATATGTTCTCAAAATCTTTTGATTAATTTTTTATAATGGTATTTTCTACTCAGAAATTGAGTTTTTCACTCACTTTAAATTTTCCGAGCCTTTAAATTCAATATTTAAAGCGCCCTTGAGGTATATTTTTATACGAAAACGGCGCTATATAAATTATCCATAATAATTATAGTAACATTTTAAGTGTGTCCTAATACTCGTAGACAAAAACTTGATTTCACCCATTACGGGCTAACATTAAATTACAATTTGACATCTCAACAGAGACGAGAAGTTTGAAAGGATATATGGATATCTAGGCGTTAACAGGCAAATGGGAAATGTTGTAATACATCAAGTGGCCATTTAACGCAGCCAATGACAGGTCATAAGCCCTGTAAACGCCTAGATATCCATCCTTAAAAAAATAAATAAAACATATATATATTTAAAAAAAAAAATTTAAATCAAAATACATTTTACACGTATTTCCCATGAGTTACAAAAAAACTCATTTTTGGGCCTATAAATAATGACATTTAATATGTAATGTTTATCTCGTCTCTGTTGAGATGTCAAATTGTAATTTATGTTTCTATTAGTTTCCATATTGCACGTAACAGAAGAAGCTACATGTTGCACGTTGCACATGCACATGCATCTGAATCGGCCGTAACCTTCGTGACGCCGCCCGGTATCGATCCGCCGACACTGACCCAGGACTTGGTCAGGGTCGGCTCCGGCTACAGCCGGTGGGGCAGGTGGGGTGCGCACCCGGGAACTTCCCTATCAAGTGATCGCAGGATAGTTTGTGCGGAGCCGCCACTGTATAGCGAAATTTGAAGGGCTGATGTTTGTAGATAAACTTTGTATTTTTACCATCTTACCATTACTAATAATCTCCCTTTTATGCACACAACGGTGGATAGGGCACATAATTATTGATATACAAGTGCAGCATTTGTTACAGGAATATAAAAGGATCAGTCTTACGCTTCAGGACCAGTCCTAGGTACCACATGTGAAATATTTTTGATTAAAAACACATTGAAATAAACATTTCATATTTACCGCCATCGGGAATCGAACCCGCGACCTCATGCTCGGTAGCCAAATGCGTTACCTCTACGTTCCATGATACGGAAAAGCGTTTTGATGGCTTACAAATTAAAAAAAAAAAAAAATCATTTAGGAGGATCTAGGACCAATTATGTCACAAAAAAATCTTTCCTTAAGGGTTGTTCAGATATAAAAAGTCGTTGTTTTTTAAGGTGAAATTTGAAATTCTAGCTCACGGAATCCGTTTATATACTTTCACTTAATAATCTTAAAATATATTGTTATTTATTTAATTTATTTAATTTAGTTATTTATTTATTTTTAACCACCTCAACAGGCCAGGAGGCCCAATTACAGAGGGGAACAACGTCACAAACACCCGGGCTTGAGAAAAATCACTTTTGATTTTTTGTGTACTCACCGGGAATCGAAATATAATTTGCGACGAAAACTAATACCTAACTTTTCATGTTTTACATTATTGACTGAAAAGAATGTTAGTTGTTATTATTACAACAGGTATTCTTTAATTGGTGGCTAAAGTAATTGGTCGTTTTGCTCAACAGATAGAACACTTGGCCACCGAATGTATCTTACATTACAGTTTCTATGCGTATAAGGCGGTAATTGGTAAATCTCTTTACAGATATACATATAATATAATATTTACACACGCGTCACAACTGCGATACATATATAAATTTTGATAATCTGTGCCCCTGGAGGGAACGAATTTTTTAAAAAGTAAACTAATGAGTACACATTGACAGTATGATTTTTTAAGTAGAAACCTAACTTTTTTAAACGAATAAAATGTTTTAATTATGTAATATTTTAGTTAACTTTTATACAGGTAATATTCTTCATAATATGTCACATATTGTAAATATTTTTTTTTTTTAATTTGAGAAATTAAATATTTGAATTACTCACCGCTATCGTCCAAATCCAAAACCCTCGCTTGCTGTTCTCCCTCGCGCAACAGGTCCGGCTGGGTGGTATTCCCGAGTCCGTCCGGAGCACTGAAGTTCGCACTCGCGTCTCGGTCGAACTGTGCGTCGCTGTACGCGGCCGGCAGAACACCCATCACGAGCGAGTGCCTGAACAAGAATGGGCGACGGGTGAGTGAGATTCGCCCGCGACGCTGATACTGTGCCGCACTGTAGGGCGTAACGCATATCTGCGCGGACGAAACATTTCCACTATATCATTCGATATACTACTACTACTACTACTGCTTTCCCTTATCCGCACCCAATGGTGCACAGGGCACTGCATTGGTAAACCAAGTGCAGCGTATCTTGATCATTTTATTACATGAAGGTAGGATGATCAGTCTTACGCCTCAGTACCAGTCTAAGGTATCACACATAAAATATTTATATATTAATAAATATTTCATGTTAAATATGTATAAAATATTTATATATTAATAAATATTTCATGTTGACCCCCTGCGGGAATCGAACCCGCGCGACCTCATCAGTGGTAGCCAAATGCGCTACCACTATGCTACGAGGCTGACATTATTATATATAGGATGTTATTTTATGTTACTTTCTTTTTTAGTTTATATTATTTCATTTTAAAAAGGTTGGCAGGAAGAAATCGCCAACAGTCATATGTCTGGTTTTTGATAATGATATTGTTACTAAGCTTAAATGGTATTCATTTATGAATAAAACTAAAGAAAACTCGCGCGATGAGCGTTTAGAGTGAGGTAAATATATAGGCAAATAATGAATTATTCTTCTTAAGACGTCCTTTTTTACAGTTTTGTGGGGTAAGTGGGTATCTCCTTTTTTCCCACCCATCCTTTATTCAGATCATCTAGTTTTGCCTTCAGATTATTCCTTGTTCTAAGTCGATATTTAAGCACTTTTAATGTTCGTTAAAATCATCGTTTCTTCGTTTCGTGTGTACGGGTTTTTTTAAACAAACATTCTCTGTTTTGACCGTAAGGTATATTACAATACACAAAATTGTTTTACCACTTTACGTAGGGCGTGAACAAAATGGTACGTAGGGCACTTCACTTGGTAATATAATATCAACAAATTTGTTTGAATTGTTATATTTCATTACAAATAACTATACAGATGACGTATTTCTGGGTGCCATATTTTAAGGCTATATTTTACCATACCAAAATCAATTGTAAAAATGTGTCAATAAAATACAAAAGCTAACATCATAATTTTTTTATTTTATTTTTATAGTAGGTACTATTCAAATCTCGCAACACCACTGTTAGTCGGAGATTTATTTGGATTTCGGTTTTTGACCATCCAAATAGATGATCTACTCCTATGTGGCGACGTTAAGAGAAATCGACGTCGCGACGCGTCTGGGCGACGAGCGTAATCGTAGAACAACGAAGGTTTGTCTTTTATCAAGTTTACAGAAGAGCCGTTAATTTTTTGGTACATTAGCAGGCACACACATAAAAATATCAAACTCACTAATCATTACGCCATTTTCCCGAAGGGGTAGGCAGGGAGGATAGAACGCCTCACCACTCTTATACATCTTCTCATGCACGCATAAAAATAAGTAAGAACAAACTAGAAAAACCTATATAGGTGCATTGCATATGCAGTTCTATGGAACATTTTGAATACTATTACTACTATTACTCTCCCGTATCCACACCCAATGGTGCATAGGGCACTGCATCGGTACACCAAGTGCAGCATACATTGATAATTTTAATACATGAAGGTAAGACGATCAGTCATACGCTTGGGTACCAGTCCAAGGTATCACACAAGAAATATTAATATGAAAATCACATGTAAACAAATATTTATGTTGTAATATAGTAAAAATTATGGTAATTTTATCATAGACTATAAAAAGTCGCTTAAGTAATTCTACACGGTTCATAGAATCATTGAAAACAGATTAATAGCAACGTGACCGTCCCGCAGCAGGAAAATTAAAAAAAATAATTATGTAATAAATCGTAAGACCTCTTTGTTTCATTGATTTATTTTTGAGAATAACGTGACATTCTATAATTAATGAATTCGAAAAAAAAAAATGGTGACTTATGGCCTGTATTTTATATAAAATTTGTCCCGGTAAAAAAGTGGCTATTTTGCTTGCACTAAGTTCTATAAACCCTCAATCCGCCGCGTGGGGTCTTTTAAAGCCTGACGTTCAGAAAAAAATAGCACTTAAATCTATCCACGGCACACAGAACCTTATGTACCTTCCTAAAAGTGTTTATAGTTGATGAACATTGCAGCAAATGATTTTTGTGCGCAAGCGCTGTGAGTGACGGACATGTTTCTGCGCGTGGGGCCTTAAAACACCCCACACGACGACTCGCCAAAAGCCAAAATTTGCAATATTTTTTTGTGTTACATTCGTTTTTTTTATTTTTTTTTTTTAAAAGTCTGTTTGCATACAATCTCAAATAACTATAAGTAAAAAACTGTGAAAAAAAATCGTTACATGTCTAAAAGAAGAATTTTCAGCTCCTATTTTGTGATAATTAAAATAAAAAACATAATAATGATTATTTTTCTCTTATATTTTTGTTACTTTCCTTATTTATAAAAATATTTATTTGAAAAACTAGCTCTTAAATGTATCCAATTATTTTTTTAAACTGTTTATGTTCTGGGGTCTTTAGCGACCCGTGCGACGACTCGCGTTACAAAAAATGCGCGACTGACCGAGGGTTAATAATATATATTTATATACTTTATTTAATATTTTTTTAATGGTATTTTATATAGTTCTATTATTAAATTTAAAAAGGTACATAATTTAATAAAATTGATTGCATTTAAAAAGTCGTGGATAACCATGATAAATTTATTGAACATTGACTGAAAGCAAAGATTTTTTTTAACTTATAAAACTATGTGCTTAACAGATATTTCAGTTTTTTTATCGATAATAATATTTTTGCTACTTTACTATATCTGTTGTTCAGAGAAAAATTATTATTGGTCACGTTTGTCTTCTTTATAAGAACATTGACAGCTGTCGAAAACAGACTCACCCACGTCATATTTGAATATTTAGCCAAAAATGGGACAGTATTTATTACGATGGCATTTTGTAACGTCATAAAAAATAATCTGGATTACTGGTAAAAATGATTTTTACCGTTTGTGAAAAAAAAATGTAGGTACCCAGAATTTTGCTAAAAATATAATAATAATTATCTAGTAGCAATTCTATCTGTAGGTACTGTTTGAATAAAATTGCCAAACTTCTACCAACTAAAAACGAACCTCACAAACAGTATATTTTATTTCAGCAGATGGCAGAAAGATAGAAAGAATGTAAAAATAATGCAAGATGACAAATCAATTCACTGGATGTATAATATATATAATATGTGCATCTTAATGAATAAGGTAGAAATAGTGTCAATAAAGAATTTTCGGCTCGCAAGAATAGTGTTCATGTAGAAATTTATTTGCGTACTTGAACTCCATTGCATACTGTTGAAAAAATAAATCCAATGTTTAAAATTACATTACAGTTTTTTTATGAAGAAAAATAATCATTATTTTATAATTCTAAAAATCCCTAGGGAAGCAAAAAGAGATTATTTTCAAAAAACAAAAATAAGTGAACAGGTCGTTTTGAATTAATCGTCATCTTTCACAATACATTGTGTTTTGTAAAAAATCCATATTTTTCGCATTTCTATGGAACGGAATCACAATAGTATCATTGGCTGAATGCATAATGATACCTTGATGATTTATTTTTGAATAATCATAGTACCTACCTAAGTACACTTTTTTGTGTGGTTTCCCTGTATATGTAAAGGATATCAAGTTTTAAAAAATGTATTGCGAATTTATTCTGAGTACGATTAAAAAAGAGAGAATAAAATGAACAACATTTTGAATGAATACAAATACTTGTAGACAAATTACTGGATTATACCCATGCTGGGCTGATATCAGATATTATTGATATCTCAACAGAGACAGAATAGCTCTGGAAACGAATGTGGGTCATCTAGGCGTTTACAGGGCTTATGACCTGTCATTGGCTGGGTTAAGTGGCCACTTGACGTAATTACAACATTCCCCATTCCGCCTGTCATCTGACATCTGACAACCATGTATGACAAATTTTTGAAACTTGTATATACCTTAGGTGTACAGAACAATGCGCTTGCGAGTTGTTATTTCGACAGATTTTCGAATTACTGACATCTATTGAGAATAAGTTAAAGTATTTTTTTTTTTTTTTTTTTTGGCAATCTACATTATTGGTGTAAGTAAGGTTCGAACTGAACTTTATTACCTACTTGTAGACGTCTGAAGATTTCTCTTCAATTTATTTATACTTTTTTATTTAACCAGTAAATATTTTTGAACAACATTTTGAATGAATACAAATACTTGTAGACAAATTACTGGATTATACCCATGCTGGGCTGATATCAGATATTATTGATATCTCAACAGAGACAGAATAGCTCTGGAAACGAATGTGGGTCATCTAGGCGTTTACAGGGCTTATGACCTGTCATTGGCTGGGTTAAGTGGCCACTTGACGTAATTACAACATTCCCCATTCCGCCTGTCATCTGACATCTGACAACCATGTATGACAAATTTTTGAAACTTGTATATACCTTAGGTGTACAGAACAATGCGCTTGCGAGTTGTTATTTCGACAGATTTTCGAATTACTGACATCTATTGAGAATAAGTTAAAGTATTTTTTTTTTTTTTGGGCAATCTACATTATTGGTGTAAGTAAGGTTCGAACTGAACTTTATTACCTACTTGTAGACGTCTGAAGATTTCTCTTCAATTTATTTATATACTTTTTTATTTTAACCAGTAAATATTTTTGAACAACATTTTGAATGAATACAAATACTTGTAGACAAATTACTGGATTATACCCATGCTGGGCTGATATCAGATATTATTGATATCTCAACAGAGACAGAATAGCTCTGGAAACGAATGTGGGTCATCTAGGCGTTTACAGGGCTTATGACCTGTCATTGGCTGGGTTAAGTGGCCACTTGACGTAATTACAACATTCCCCATTCCGCCTGTCATCTGACATCTGACAACCATGTATGACAAATTTTTGAAACTTGTATATACCTTAGGTGTACAGAACAATGCGCTTGCGAGTTGTTATTTCGACAGATTTTCGAATTACTGACATCTATTGAGAATAAGTTAAAGTATTTTTTTTTTTTTTGGGCAATCTACATTATTGGTGTAAGTAAGGTTCGAACTGAACTTTATTACTACTTGTAGACGTCTGAAGATTTCTCTTCAATTTATTTTATACTTTTTTATTTTAACCAGTAAATATTTTTGAACAACATTTTGAATGAATACAAATACTTGTAGACAAATTACTGGATTATACCCATGCTGGGCTGATATCAGATATTATTGATATCTCAACAGAGACAGAATAGCTCTGGAAACGAATGTGGGTCATCTAGGCGTTTACAGGGCTTATGAGGTAATAAAAGTTCAGTTCGAACCTTACTTACACCAATAATGTAGATTGCCCAAAAAAAAAAAAAAAATACTTTAACTTATTCTCAATAGATGTCAGTAATTCGAAAATCTGTCGAAATAACAACTCGCAAGCGCATTGTTCTGTACACCTAAGGTATATACAAGTTTCAAAAATTTGTCATACATGGTTGTCAGATGTCAGATGACAGGCGGAATGGGGAATGTTTGTAATTACGTCAAGTGGCCACTTAACCCAGCCAATGACAGGTCATAAGCCCTGTAAACGCCTAGATGACCCACATTCGT
This sequence comes from Micrasema minimum, assembly GCA_022494985.1. Lineage (NCBI taxonomy): Eukaryota > Metazoa > Arthropoda > Insecta > Trichoptera > Brachycentridae > Micrasema > Micrasema minimum. The sequence goes on along the minus strand of JAGVSP010003135.1, from coordinate 30,151 downwards.
TTCCAGAGCTATTCTGTCTCTGTTGAGATATCAATAATATCTGATATCAGCCCAGCATGGTATAATCCAGTAATTTGTCTACAAGTATTTGTATTCATTCAAAATGTTGTTCAAAAATATTTACTGGTTAAAATAAAAAAGTATAAATAAATTGAAGAGAAATCTTCAGACGTCTACAAGTAGGTAATAAAGTTCAGTTCGAACCTTACTTACACCAATAATGTAGATTGCCCAAAAAAAAAAAAAAAAAAATACTTTAACTTATTCTCAATAGATGTCAGTAATTCGAAAATCTGTCGAAATAACAACTCGCAAGCGCATTGTTCTGTACACCTAAGGTATATACAAGTTTCAAAAATTTGTCATACATGGTTGTCAGATGTCAGATGACAGGCGGAATGGGGAATGTTGTAATTACGTCAAGTGGCCACTTAACCCAGCCAATGACAGGTCATAAGCCCTGTAAACGCCTAGATGACCCACATTCGTTTCCAGAGTCTATTCTGTCTCTGTTGAGATATCAATAATATCTGATATCAGCCCAGCATGGGTATAATCCAGTAATTTGTCTACAAGTATTTGTATTCATTCAAAATGTTGTTCAAAAATATTTACTGGTTAAAATAAAAAAGTATAAATAAATTGAAGAGAAATCTTCAGACGTCTACAAGTAGGTAATAAAGTTCAGTTCGAACCTTACTTACACCAATAATGTAGATTGCCCAAAAAAAAAAAAAAAAAATACTTTAACTTATTCTCAATAGATGTCAGTAATTCGAAAATCTGTCGAAATAACAACTCGCAAGCGCATTGTTCTGTACACCTAAGGTATATACAAGTTTCAAAAATTTGTCATACATGGTTGTCAGATGTCAGATGACAGGCGGAATGGGGAATGTTGTAATTACGTCAAGTGGCCACTTAACCCAGCCAATGACAGGTCATAAAGCCCTGTAAACGCCTAGATGACCCACATTCGTTTCCAGAGCTATTCTGTCTCTGTTGAGATATCAATAATATCTGATATCAGCCCAGCATGGGTATAATCCAGTAATTTGTCTACAAGTATTTGTATTCATTCAAAATGTTGTTCAAAAATATTTACTGGTTAAAAATAAAAAAGTATAAATAAATTGAAGAGAAATCTTCAGACGTCTACAAGTAGGTAATAAAGTTCAGTTCGAACCTTACTTACACCAATAATGTAGATTGCCCAAAAAAAAAAAAAAAAAATACTTTAACTTATTCAATAGATGTCAGTAATTCGAAAATCTGTCGAAATAACAACTCGCAAGCGCATTGTTCTGTACACCTAAGGTATATACAAGTTTCAAAAATTTGTCATACATGGTTGTCAGATGTCAGATGACAGGCGGAATGGGGAATGTTGTAATTACGTCAAGTGGCCACTTAACCCAGCCAATGACAGGTCATAAGCCCTGTAAACGCCTAGATGACCCACATTCGTTTCCAGAGCTATTCTGTCTCTGTTGAGATATCAATAATATCTGATATCAGCCCAGCATGGGTATAATCCAGTAATTTGTCTACAAGTATTTGTATTCATTCAAAATGTTGTTCAAAAAATATTTACTGGTTAAAATAAAAAAGTATAAATAAATTGAAGAGAAATCTTCAGACGTCTACAAGTAGGTAATAAAGTTCAGTTCGAACCTTACTTACACCAATAATGTAGATTGCCCAAAAAAAAAAAAAAAAATACTTTAACTTTTCTCAATAGATGTCAGTAATTCGAAAATCTGTCGAAATAACAACTCGCAAGCGCATTGTTCTGTACACCTAAGGTATATACAAGTTTCAAAAATTTGTCATACATGGTTGTCAGATGTCAGATGACAGGCGGAATGGGGAATGTTGTAATTACGTCAAGTGGCCACTTAACCCAGCCAATGACAGGTCATAAGCCCTGTAAACGCCTAGATGACCCACATTCGTTTCCAGAGCTATTCTGTCTCTGTTGAGATATCAATAATAGAGAATAAAATATTTAATTTATTCAATTTATAAAAATACATTTTGCAGAAATGTCCGTTCATATTGTAAGCGTGATAAACAACAACGCAAAAGCAATATTTTCTCAATATTTAAAATAATATTGATATTTTTATAGATTATAGATGTAGTAAATTTAAAAGGAACTTAAAATCTTTTTAAACGATTTAATAGACTCTTTAATTTTAATTTTTCAGCAATAAAAGTGCAGATTTGAACACATTCGAAGTACTTTTTTTAAAATGTGTATATTGTAAATTGTAATGCTGTATAATTCAGTAATTGATGTGCAATAAAACCACGTACAAAACGATGGTAAAATGATATAGGTATTGTCATATTGTTTAAATACCTGTTGTTAAATAAATAGATAAATATTAGAAAGCCGAAACATACTCAAAGACACCGGAACCTATTGTATGCATAATTTATATAAAAAGGACCCGATTTCAATGTGTAACAGGAGATAATAAAAAAAAAGGTTTTTTAAAATTCTTATAAATAATTAGTTTATTAACTAAACATGTCATTATTTTATTTTTTAAAACTTGGCTGTATGCTGCTACATTTAGTACTTTTTAAAGATATAATGCAAGCTTTTCATGACGCATGACATAAAAATATGTTGACATTCAGACACAAAGCATTCTACCTCTTTGATGTTCCAAAAATTTTATGCCGTAAAATATATAATAATTGCGGGAACAATAATACAATATTATGTATGCTAAAATATCTTGTATAATTATGATAAAAAAAAAAAAAAATAAATAAAAAAAAATAAAAAAAAAAGTGGTAGGTATGTAAATAAAACTACACCGTTGAAACTTTTTAAAATCACTTAAATGTGCAGAAAGCTTACATAATTTAACAAAACAAAAAATAAACTGATATTCAACCTTTTTAGATGATAAAATAAGTGTCAAATATGCATATTGTACATAAATTGTTTAGTAAGTATAAAGACATATACAAAACTTACTTTGAATTATTTTGTTGAGTTATTGCGGATGCATGTATTTATTCTTTAAAAAATTGCTTAAAAAATATGTAATCTGTAAATATTTTTTTACATACTTACGACTTAATATAATTAAATATTTGATGTACCATACGATATACTATTATAAATATTTTGTCAAAGTACGACAGTATTTTGTTTGAATAAAGTCTCATAATAATTATCATGAACCTTTTTTTTTTAAATGATAATTTTATCATTGAATACTATTAGAATAAAGACTTCTAGAATAAAATAACAAGCTTTTAAATTAATTAAAAGCTTTGATCAAACGTTTTTTCTATCTTCGTATTAAAATATTGTATAAATACGAAATGAAACACACTTTTGTTTAGAACAACTAATTTATTTTTAAAGTGCCAACCGGTTTCGGTGATACTATGGCTTCAGGGCTTTGTACAATAATTTTTTTGTAAAATAATACAGCCCCAAAGAAGGAATAGTATCTCTGAAACCGGTTGGCATTTTAAAAATAAATAAGTAGTTTTAAACAAAAGTATGTTTCATTTCATAGTTATCGAAAACTACAAAGTAAGTGCTAGAGACATTGAGTTAATATTGTATAATTTTTTATGTAGAACGTTATTTTCCATACATTATCTCATTCCTTGTCTAACCAGCCCCCTCTCCCTTTATCCTGGAAGGTTCTGACGTCACGGACGACCTTATGTCTCTGAAAACTTCCAGGATGTGCCATAATACGAATTTAGCTTTTTTTTAAAGTTTGAAAATAAGGTTAATTTAAGAGAGTGCTGTTATTTTTTTTTGTCTTTGCTAATTTATTAACAAATACCATTTTGTAAATAAGAATGGAGACAATCATTGGCTATTATTTTTATATGAACCAGGTTGTGGTCTAGTGGTAGATTTGCGAATTCTAGATTGGAATATCTTCTAGGTTCATTCAACTCACTACAATTTGTGCTACTAAAAAAGGGGTAGAATTTACTAATATCCCTATCACTGTAAATTTGGGCCAGCTCCTTGAGCAGGTTGGGGTGAATGTGTTTATGACAATCTTAGAGCCGAGACAGTGATAGGGGCAATGAAAGCATTTGGTCGCGTATTTAACCTTCTTTTCTTCCGCTTTTTCCAGTTATAACTGAATCTATTAAATTTCACGGATTAGCTTTAAAAAATCGGTAGAGTTGTGCCGGACTGAAAAAAGGACTCAATAGTCTATAAAACAGTCTAGGGAAAGGGTGAGGCTTTCACTCACCACAATTAGTTTCCAGCTTTCTGGCACAGTTATTTCCGACTTTTTGAAGGTTTTTAGGTAAACCATAATTTAAAAAAATAAATCAATGTTCTATTTTCTAGTCTAGTTTTAAATTTTTCCTTAAGAGCATACCACACCACGTGACTCGCAGCCGCTTCCTATACAAACGTATTCCTTGATTTTCTCCCTGGAATTTAACATTATAGCTATGTTTTTATAAAACATTTATAACACATTTTTTATATTAATTAGATGCGTGTTTGCATCGTCTTATTTTTTTCATTATTTATTTATTAAAGGAGACAAATAAATTATTTTTAAAAAAAGATGATGCAAACACGCATCTGGTCAATATATCTAAAAAGTGTGAAACAATCATTGCTCTAATGTTAAATTCCAGGGAGAAAATCGAGGAATACGTTTGTATGGGAAAGCGGCCGCGAGTCACGTGGTCACGAAGAGAAACCAATATATTTTAAGTGTATGCCATATAATAAATGTAATTTATTTGATATTTGAAATAATAAACATACGAGCTTTTTTCATTATGGCGCGTAGAACGTGGAACGATTTCGGGATGTTACGCTGTTTGCGGCGTCCGGGAATCAAGGCGCACACACAGTAGCTGGTAGCTACTAGCTACGATCTTATTGGCTATACCTACATTAGAGATGTAAACCTTTTGTTATGCACAGTAGAATTATTTTCTCCGTCTGGGAGACTACCAGTTGCTCTGGCTGGAGAAGCGAGTGTCTAGATTTGTTTTCAGTAAAATAAATACAGTTGAAATTCAATACAATCGAAACAGGTTTTCTTTTGATTTGGACGAGATACGGAGTCGAAATTTGATTGAAAATATCACTCAGTTGGAGTCATTGCTCTTTTGTAAATATACTTGGAAAATATACAAAAGTCACGTTTTTAAAAATTTATATGATTTTGTAACATTTTAAATCATTGTCCTTCTCACTAAAATACCACTTTCCCTAATGGTGCATATGGGAATGCATTTAGACACCAAGTGCAGTGAATCTTGTTATATCATTTGTTCATGAAGTCAAGACGATCAGGCTTACGCTTTAGCGCCAGTTCAAGGTATCACGTATAAAATATTATTATGAGAAAAAAACATATTTAACTAACTAACCATCACCAGAGAGGATAGAACGCCACACCACTCTGTCCTGGCATACTTCTCTTGCTTCCTCCACATTCATACACCTTCTCATGCACGCACGTCGATTTTTCCGACTTCTTACATGTCCACTTTCAAGCACTTGTTTTACTTAATCATGCCATGTCTTTCTCGGCCTTCCTCGATAAACATATTTAAATAAAAAAAATATATTGACCTCGACAAAATCATGCTTGGTAACCTAAAGCGTGTATCACAACACCATGAGGCGGACAAAAGTATAAAACGCTCAATAAAAAATGGGCATATAGTATTATTTATGGAAAGATTCACTTTGATGTATTTTGATTTGACGGAAATAATAAAAGCGGTTATATGGACAATATTTTTACAAAGTAATTATATAATTAGACACAGAGGAGCATGGAGAGGATTATGCTTGGAATAACATTAAGAGACCGAAAAATGAACGATTGGATCCGACGCCAGACAAAGGTCTGCGACGTGGTGCAGCGAATTGCTTGGTTGAAGTGGAAATGGGCCGGTCACATAGCCAGAATGACGGACGACAGATGGACGAAACGCGTTCTGGTGTGGAGACCGAGGAACCAGAGGCCTCAAGGACGTCCACCGATGAGATGGGTGGATGACTTCAGGAAGTCTGCTGGAAGACAGTTGATGGGGACGGCGAAGGATCGGGAGGAGTGGAGACGGCAGGGGGAGGCCTATGTCCAGCAGTGGACCTCAACGGGCTGAGATAATGATGAATTAATTAGAAAATAAATATTTATTTTATCTGTGTTATAAGTTTTAAAGCTCATTATCTAAAACCTGTACGTGTTAGATCAATTGTAATAAATATTATGTATATAATGTACATTGCATTGTTTAAAAAAACTGAGTGTCTTTTTTTTACCTGCGACCTATACACGTAGATACCTACGTGTCGATATATTGGTAATCCCTGCCCTGCTCTTAGTAATATTTACCTCTAATACTTTGCTTACGTTAAGACCCTTGTTTATTTCAAGGCCTAATTTTGATTCCGTTTCCTTTCCTTCTAATCCCCTAGTATCGATTATCTCTACCTAATCAGCAGGCTTTAGCCTGACGTAACACAATAATAGCAACCTTACATTATTATTTACCCACCCATCCAACTTATCCAATCACTCCATCCAATCTTATTATATCAATATGGAATACGGAGACGATCAAAAAAGCTGTGCACTCCAAACCAAAAATCGGTTCTATCTCCGATATCAATTCTGACACCTATATTTTTTATATCCCATTTAATAAATTGTTGATAGAATATCACGTAACCACCCATGAGATGGAAGGTTTTATTTAAAATTTATACGAAAATAAAAATTTATTTGAAATTTATTTGTCCGCCTCGTAGAATAGTGGTAGTGCATTTGGCTACCGTGCATGAGGTCGCGGATTCGATTCCCGTAAGGGATCAACATAAAATATTTATTTACATGTGATTTACATATTAATATTTCATGCGTGATACCTTGGACTGGTACTGAAGCGTAAGACTGATAATCCTACCTACTTGTTAAAAAAAAAAAAATCAAAATGCAGTGCCCTATGCACCATTGGGTGTGGATAAGGGAAATTAGTAGTGGTAGTAGTAGTAGTTATATGAAAAAATATTTTCAGTTATAGTAAACAGTAAACAGGGTGATTGGTAACTCGACCTACCCCTTGAAAGAGGTTGTACTAAAGATCATTTGCAACAAGTTAATCTCCGTTATCTAGGAGTGCAAGTTATGGAGCTTACAAGTCGTTTTAAGACATTTAAAGACATTCATTATAGTTCAACACCGGTTCAACTTAAAGAATTGAAATATATTCACTAAACATTGAATAACTAATTTGAACAATAAATAATAATAAATATATTAAATAATTTTGTGTGTATAATTCTTTAATCTAATCTAGAAGCGCACATTGGAGATAATGAAGCGGAACCTAACATGAAATGTATTTATTGACATCTCAACCGAGACAGAGATGCTCAGGAATCAAAAATGGATTTTCTAGGGCTTAATAAATATTATCGGGTGGGTTATGTGGCTATCTACCATTTATATTTTTTTAAAATAACCATATCTGTGGAATTCTTGAAAGATGTATATATCCAGTGAAAATTAATCTGTCGTTTTTGTGTTCTATCTAACTGCCATCTACTGAAAAAACTGTAAAGCATTTTAACAATAGTTCATTTTAAGTTACCAGTCCAAAGCAAGGCATAAAAAACGTTTCATTTCAAATAAATTTTCTCTCTCAAAAGAACCCAGATACCGTTTAATTACTTGATTTATGTCTCAGGAAAACTCTTTGAAATGCGAGTACTAAAAGAACAGGAGTATAATTAAGAACGTAATATTGTAATACGTTGCAGAGAGATAACATGTAATCAAAATAATTAAACATTCAATGATAATCATTACGTTTTATTCCAATTCTTGAGGTGGTGGGTGCAAGCCTAGAGGCTTAGCCACATCACCTTAGAGGTTCATATCGTCGTGGCGCCTGCAAATTCCGCTATGTAAATAAATGAAAAGTTTTCAAAAAAAGGAAAAAAAAAAGGTTAATTCAAAAATATCTTTCATTTCTTACAAAACGAATAAACAAAAAAATAGAATTGTATGTCGGATTTAGTATTATAACATTTAGTATAGAGATTTATCATCTGTGACCGAGAAGTGAGAATCATTCTTACGAAGTGATCCTTGCGGAGCGTGAGACACGAGATAAATCTGTATCAATTAGTGACGTACGCTGATGGGTATTCAAACCGACACAGCCCACCACCGTACCAACCACAAAAGTACTTTCCTATATGATTATATAATTGAAATGGCAACTAAATCTGTTCATCAGAGGCAGACAATTGCAACCTGAATCGTCGAAATGATAAAATATAGATGGAAATACAACATGTGGTTTTGCTAATGATTATTAAATTTATAATCTCCTCAATAACCCATTTCAACATAATGCGTTCAAAGCAACTTCACTGTGTTATTACGTTCACATGGGGCGGGGTGGTTGCATCCTACCCCACCCCCCCTTACTTTCCTGGTAACATGGGGTGAAGGTTGCACGAGGGGGTGACATTGAATCTCGGCGTTTACCCGGTATTTCCAGTCCAGGTTGTTCTATGAATAGTGAAGGATTTATGAGGTTCGGTAACAAGAGCCTCACAAAGGGATTGTAATTGTACTTATTTAAAAATGTATTAGTTCTGTTTAACCTTAGATGACTAGTGTTCGTCCATAAATGAACAAATAATGTATTATTATTAAGACATCCTTTTTACATTGGTTAAAACAAATATAGCTATTATTACGTGTAGGTAGTGTAACAATGCAGTATCCTGTGTACCGTTAGGTGCGAATAAGGGAAAATAGTAGGTAATTAAAAAAAAAAACAATTTAACCTTAAACGACTAATTTCTTCCACAGTTATTTGTTATAAATTAGTAATAGTTATAATATAAAAATATTTAAAAACGGATAAAAAAAGAACTAGTGACTAACTAACTAAACATCACGCCATTTCACCGAAGGGGTAGGCAGAGAGGATAGAACGCCACACCACTCTGTCCTGGCATACTTCTCTTGCTTCCTCCACATTCATACATCTTCTCATGCACGCATATCGATTATTCCGTCTTCTTACAAGCCCACTTTCAAGCACTTGTATTACTTGATCATGACATGTCTTTTTTGGCCTTCTAGTGTAATAAAATAAAATGCTTAGTAATTGTTGTGAAAAGTTGTTCTTTTTCTATACAAAAGAACAATTAATTAAAATTAATTTATACCTTATTTCCAATAATCAAACAAAGGGGCATAAGATTCGAATAATAGTTTGCCTGTTGGAATTATTTATCTACATTAGCCTTTCTGGATTAAATATAAAGAAACAACAGGAATAAACATTTAATGCGGTTAAAAAAAAAGAAATGTCGATATATTAGATTGATACTGAATAGCGGCTTTCAGCGGAAATTTCCATCCTTGATAGTTCTATGACTAGTAGTTAGAGATTTGTAGGGTATAAAAGAGGATTAATGTTTTGTTCGATAATCCTTTTGATAATCCTTTATGGTGAACATTTTCATGAGCGTATTGTAAAAATAATGGAATGTACGAAAAATATTAATTTCACAATTTTAGTGATTTTTTCTAATAAAACGGGATTACATATTATGAGTCACCAAATTTTTAAAATTTATTACAGGTAAGGTGATAATAATGATGATGATGAATTTTTTTTACGAAAATATTTTTTTGATTAAAAGTGAAAATAAATATTTTTCTCAAATTAATGATAAATAAATTGCTTAGAATTATTTCGATGGTTAATTGGCATGTTTAAGACAATGCATTTTTTTGCATATTCGACAGTATATACGTAGGGACCGTTGATATCAAGCTTTTTTCAAATAATTTTATTTATTGAATGTACACAAATTTAACAAATCTATTGAATTATTTCCACGGAAAATAAATTCAAATATTTTTTGAACGTTTGAGCTTGTTAAAATAAGTCTCGATTAATTTATTTTAGTAAAATATAGAATGTCGAATGCTGGCTTCAGAAACAGCGTTAATATAATATTCATTTTGATGATACTTGCAACTCAATAACTCGTTAGTATTATTTATTTCCAACTGGAATTTTAATAATTTAAAATACAGTACCTTCCTTGCGTGGTAAAGAGATACAATGTCTAAAAAAACTTAAAATCTAGATATGGTTTGACAATAATTTTTTTTTTTCCAGATATTTTTAGAGAAATAATTCCTTTATCTAAACCCAATTGTGCATAGGCCACTGCAAAAGTAATTAGTAATAGTTACACCAGTGCAGTATATTATTTTGATCATTTTAATACAAGAAATAAAAGATAGTCAGTCTTATAGTTGGGTAGATTATCATGCATGAAATGTTAATGTGAAAATCCTCATTTGAAATTAAGTTTTAATGTTGACACCCACGGGAATCCAACCCGCGACCTCATGCATGGTAGCTCAAAGAACTAAATTACTACACCACGAAAAAAAACAAAACGTTTCAAATATTGCTCTTAACTATTTTATTTCATAAATTACATTTTGAAAATTATACTTAAATTTAGGTTGACGACCTAATAACCTTTGTGATTTATAGCCAAGTAAAAATACAAATGTCTCCAGTAAACTTAAACAATGCTTGTCTATTTTACGAGGTGTTCTCAGGTCCTCGACATCCTGGACGTCCACTGCTGACAATTCGTCGGGAGTTTACGCCAGAACTATAGGAGGTGGGAAAATACTCGTAAACTGGAGGTTGATCACTCAAATTGAATCCAGTTTGTGGAATCCACAAGTTTCACAAAATATTACTTTTAAGTTCTCATATGGAAATATTTTTTGAATTAAATAAAAATGCGTATATTTTTATATAATACATTTATTTATTCTGACACAATTTTACACAAATATCTGAGTAAACTGAAATGAAAGAAACATGTTTTGCACTGTTTGCATGTTCACATGTGTATTTTTACCATTGATAAAAATTTATTAGACTCATTTTTCTAAATAGTACAAGAAATCAAATCTCTGTCTTTGATTTAGGTACTTAAATATCTGTTATATTATGTTTCAATAAAGCTGCTTAAATGTTATAACATTTAAACAATTCACATAATGTACGTATTTGTTATTGTGGTAAACGTAAATATAATAATAAAAAATGACACTAAGCTTTTATTGAAATATCTACGTTATGAAACATCGTAGATTTGTTGACAATAAAAAATTTGAACATATTTATGATACAAAATCTGGAATGCCAGTAATTAGATCAAGGTTAGCAGTTATATAACTATCCATATATGAATATACACAAATACATAAAATAAAATAATATTAACACGATTCAATTTACTAATTTAAAATACATTTCTATTAAATACAAATAATTATTTTATTCAAGATATTCTTTAAAACACATTTTAAATATGTTTCCACAAGGCATTAAACAAATCCGAAATCACGTTTAATATTACTGTGTATAAATATATACAAATCTCCATTATTTCACTAAATTATTGTAGAATGTGTTTTGTTTATATATTATTAAGTAAAATCTGAACAAAAAATAATCAAAGATATAAGATATACCTAAGTAACGCTATGATTGTTTAGAAGATTCTATCAGATATTAAAACTTGTATGATAAATAGCAGTGTTAGTTTTTTTACATATATGATTTAAATTAATTTATAATAATGTGCGTTTCTTATATTAATTAGAGACACAGCAAATAATTTGCAATCATGCTCATTATCTAATTTCAGCACATCACGGACATATTATTTACCAAATTTAGGAAAAATTCACATCTTGAAATAACATTAGGAACTCCACAAAGTTTTTTATTACCTACCAAAAATTATTGAAAACTCTTCATTAACTAATATAAAAAAAATACATAAGGAAGTTAACTTATTTTTAAATTAATGCTGTTAAAAGTACTAAATAACAATGTTTTTAATTTTTTTCATCAAATCATAAACATCTTATTTTTCATGTTTTAATTTTAGGTTTATTTAGTGTACCATGATAAAGACCTTACTTTTTTTAAAAAATAGTAGGCTCTAAACACATACATAGTACTAAGAGTTTTCTTTGATTGATTTTATTAAAAAAACACAAAAAACATGATTAAAAAAGAAAACTAAAAAATGTTAGTTAAAAGAATATATTTTATAAGTCATATTGATTTATTATTTAAGTTTGTGTAAGAAGGGAAAAGGGAGGTATTATTGTGAAATACCAAGTAGGTTAAAATTATTAAGTACCAAAAAATAGCACAACTTTACCAATAATAATCAGCGATAAAATGATGAGTAGCACAGTTTTGTTTTTTGATGTAAGATTCAGTGGTTAATTTTAGAAAATAAAAACAGGTATCAAAATGTTATATAATACTAATATCACAACAATACCTCCACTCCCTACTTGCATGAATTATAAAAAAAAACACATTTTATATAACTTACAAAATATATACGTACTCGTAAGAATTAGTAATGATATAAAATATTATATTCAAGAAAAAAAGATCTAACTACCAATTTATAATTTAAATTCACTAAATTCCTTGAAGGAATTTATACATAGTTTATATTGTCGAAATTTGGCGAAGTAGTACATTAGCGTAACAAGTCTGGTCATAAGTAATTCTATATTTAAATATAATTAAAAGTTTATCATATGAAGGTATGGTATTTACAAAATTCAAGGAAATAAAAAATAGCAGAATGAATTAGTTTAAAAAAATATGCATTACATCGAAAAATAGTTGATGTTGATCGAAAAATAATTCAAATTTTTCTGTGATTTACAATAAATGATAACACACATAACAATAATATACATTTAAAAATTCGTTATTAAAAAAACTTTCGATAAGTCCAAATAATTAATTAATTAAATGTATGTTTGTAATTATAAAGATCAAGCATGAAGTATTAGTCAAAAAGGAAAAAAAAATGTTACATAAACATACTATAATATATAATAATTCTTTTTCATTAAACTACATAGTTACTACATAACATAGGCACATAACCCGGTTTTCTTCCAATTTTCAATCCTTAATAAAATTCTTCTTTAGTTGTAATTCGCCGGATAATTTTCTTGTATCTGAAAAAAAAAATAATAATCAAAAACTGAAACAAGATATTATAATACTACCTTTTTATTTTAATAAGGGTACGATATTCTCGGAAAAGGGTGGAAAAGGTCAAACGTTGGACTGAAAAAGCTTGTGATAACTTGAATTCCAAAAATTTTAATATAATTTTCACTAGTCGATGAGGAAAAATACCGAACATGGTCGGAAGTATTTTTAAATTTTTTTGTAGTAAGATACCGTTTTGAGAATATAGCAAAAATACTTATTAAATAATTATTTCTTTTGAGATATCTTTCTCGCCTGAAAATTTAGTTTTTCTTGATTCCCCGATGTTGCGTTATTAAGGAATCTTTTAGCAATCGTCTGAGTTTATCAGACCTCACACTTCCATGACTTCTTTGTCATAATATCATGCAAATGCCTTCTATAAACTTAAATGGATCCCTTTTCAGGGCAGGGGTAAGCCTGAGAAGGAAACGTACCCTTATTCATACTAACTATTATCCCATTATTCATGTAGAAAAAAGATATAAAAACAGTTCATTATTAATGTAGAAAAAAATCTGAAATAAAATTTTGTAGATCTCCATGATATAATGTTAAAATAAAAAATATCAAGCTTATGTGACATTATCAAGTTATTCGTACTTCTTAACAAAAAAAATTTTTTTGATTTCATAAAAAAACTTATGGACAGTACTTATTCGTACTTCTTACAAATTCACTCATAGAGAATTTCGAATCATTTTTAAATATCCAGGGTCTAGCAGGCTTCACACTTCATTAGACCCACTTCGTTACAATTTATGAACTTGAGCGCCACAAACTCCGCCGTGAAATTACTGGGGTGGACGCTCTTCTCATGGTGGATAAGTTCCGTAGTTGTATGGTGATAAATACAAGAAAATAATTGAAAATACCTAATAATTTAGTAACAACAGATCATCTAAGATGTTTCTGAATCTTCTCCCCTAGAAAAGTCTCTGTTAATGGAGTAACGAGCGTTGTTATACTTCTAAGACATTAAAGAAACATCTTACCAGGATCTAGCAGGTCTTATACTTCAACAGCCCCACTTCGTCAACTGGTATGTGGCGCAGGCATTGAAATTTCGAGAAAAATTTTAAGAATAAATACATAACATGAAAAGTTTAACTCTAAATAAAGACGTTTACAGCAATTACTCGTTACGTTCCCAGCGTTCAAATGATCTAGCAGGCCTCACACTTCACCAGCTTCCCTTCGTAACAGTTCATTTATTGTATTTGAGACTCACAAACTCCACCGCGCACCGTTGAAGTGGTTGGGGTGGACGCTCTTCTTAAAGCTGAATTCCACCAAACTGAAGGAGAATGCCTGAGGCAAGGAATATGCGTAAACACATAATTAGTATAGGTACTTACAAATTTCCTAAGATATTCCAATAACTTTTTTCAAAGCTCTAACAGACCTTACACTTTACCAAACCCCACTTTGTCACCGTTTATGTACTTGAGAGCCAATAAGTGGTCGCGATGTACTCTTCTCTCAAGTATGGATTAGTTTCGTTAATAAGTGGGTATAAATACAAGAAAATACTCACAAATTTTCTGACAATAGATGTTTACAGACATTCAGGAAACTTCTTTCCAGGGTCTAGCAGGCCTCACACTTCACCAGCCCCACCTCGTCGCAGTTCATGCACTTGAGCGCCACGAACTCCGCCGTGAAATGGTTGCGATGGACGCTCTTCTTAGAGCCAGAGCAGACCTGGCACGGGAGGAGTCGGAAGCCGCCACACATCTGGCACGTGGTACAGGCATCGGCACTCTGAAACAGGACAAACGTAGTTTTGAAACTTGACGCTTCACTTATTTGACGATTTTCTTATGTTTATTTTTTTTTATTTGTAATCCATCCCTTAAAAAAGTGTAATATGGTGTTTCGAAATAAGCTGGGAGATTTTTTTAGCAGTTTTAAAATTAATGTAAATCACTACCAATACTACTACTACTACTACTACTACTACTTTTCTTTATACATGGTGTAACGAAACTCGTAGTACAACCCTAAAACTTGTGAATCTACATCATATTAGGAGTCGAATGCCTAACATGACATTTAAATCTGAGCTTGAAAAAAAAATTTTTTTTTTTTTCTAATAAAACTTTCATTAGTATAGCTGATTAAGTAAATTTGCACAAATCACTATTAAAATGCGGGTTTTTAATTTTGTTTTCTTCATAGATAGTATTTATTTAACTAGATACATTATATTTGATAACAATTAGCAAAAATTTATCGAAAAAAAAAATAAACTCGTACTCAATTATATCGAAATCTATGGGTCAAATAAAATAAAAAAATCTAGAAAATTGACTGCAAATATGACGTACATTCACTAGTTTCCCGCTTGTACAATGTACATTGAGTTTTTTTTGCACCATGCATATGCGCCCAATAGTGCGCAAGGCACTGCATTGGTACACCAAGTGCAGTGCATCTTGATCATTTTATTACATGAAGGTAAAATCGCTTTAGAACCAGTCCAAGGTGTCTGAAACATAAAATAATATGTTGTGTCCAAACCTTGTGGTAGTAAGTGCATACCTCAAATGAAAATAATATATTTTTTTAAATACACAAAAAAGCCTAAGGAAATATACACAAGATGAAATACTTTTTCAGTACGCATCTGAATAATTATTTATTTCATAAATTGAAGCTGTATAAACAAATCAGGAGCTACGCTATACTTTTACACCAGGTATTTAATCCACGTATCTGAAAAGGGCATATATGAAAACAATAATAATAATAAAAATATGTACCTGTAATATGAAAATAAAAAAAGGGGTTAGGATTGGCTTGCATTTAAACCACATTTAGATGAAGCAGTTTAATATTTACTTCGTATCTACCCTGTAAAAAAAAATTTGGTTTGTCAGAAGGCCTCGATTTTAAAATGTCAAGGTTTTTTTACTTCAGATTATTAAATTTCTACCCTATAACTGAAGGTCCTTTGGTAAGGATGTTAATATGGTAGCTAAACCCAACAAAATCCTTGCCTAACTTTACGGCTGCGATTTATTAAAACTTTTTAGATCCACCCGTTCGTTTTTTATTTGAAAAACTCGAATGCGACACAATAAAAATGAGATTTTGCCGAATGTTTCGCTATATTTTAGCACGAAAATCGCTCGCTTAGTGAAGTAAGACTTATGTTATATAATCTGCTGAAAAAAATACAAATGGGAGAAACATTTAAAAAATTTCATGAAGACGCCTGTGGTAAACAACTTGAATTACAGATTACTGAAAATTGAAAAAGTTTTGCTTCTAGTGGATAGCTGAAGAGACGTTAATACGATGTTCAGAAATTAATGCCAAAAGTTTTCAATTTAATTTAAACATATTATAATGCGTGTAATTTCATTGACCCGTGTGGGCGCGTAAAAGTATGTTGAAATAATTTGAATAACGTCTAAAAGGCGATGAATTTTCACTTTGAACGTAATAATAATAATTTATACTAATAGCACGAAAATTCTTTTAAATACCACACAGTGTAGATTCGTCCTCAACTGGACCCTCAATCATCCATGCGCTTTGAAGCTGCCAGACGGATTGTCGTCTAGCCTCCTGCATACTTACCTACTCTACTTAGTAAAAATCAGTTACAAAAACACTTTTACTAGATAATCATAAAGCCTCTTTTTTTATGCTAAACGATTAAATAAAAGATCGAAAAGAGATAAATGATTTCTCCTATAGCCGAAGTCCGAAATTTAACTGTCACATATTTAAAATTAATTTGACGGCATTGGAAACAAATTTATATAAAAACTAATGTTCAAAATTGCTTAACAATCTTCTCAACAGATGTCACTACAGAGAAAAAATTCTCATATATGGTTGTCCAATGATGGCGGAATGGGAATGTTGTCTAAGTACATCAAGTGGCCACTCACACCCAAAATATGCCCTGTAAAGCTGCTAGATAACCCACAATTCGTTTCTCAAGATTTTCTCTAGTCCTCTGTTGGGGATATCAATAATATCTGATATCAGCCCAGCATTGGGTATAATCCATAAGTTTGTCTACAAGTTTTTGTATATATACGTTTACAAAATGTTTGTCAAAATATCTTAGTTTGTTTTCCACTCCATATTGTATTTAATAATAGTACATACCTCCCCCGATTTAAACGACAATCGCGTATTGATTATCAACGGGATCAATCCAGAATGACGTAGGGCTCATAAAACCTTGAAAAGAAAAGCGTAAACGTTCTCAATACCTAAAATTAGAATATTTAAATTGCTTAAAGAGGTTACATAGCGTACTTTATTTAACAAAAACCTCCGTTGTTATTGTGTAAGTCAATGTTAAATTTAAAAAGGTAAATATTCCGGGATCGATATTATTTTGGAGCATTTAGCAATCCACTGCCTGAACATAAGCACGTTAGTAACTACTTAGAAGAATAACTTAATCCGCGAGTTCCTTTTTCCATTCTCAGTCTATGGTGTTGTAATTTAATTGAGTGAAAGTTAGTCGAGGTTTCAACGTTTGATTTTGTACAAAAACAAGTTGTTATTTCATGTTGAATATCTTTAAAATTATTCAGTGCTTCGTATTTCACCATGGAGTCACTCGTTTATAAGAAGAAGTTAATATTTTAAGAGTGAGGAATGAGTAATTTTATATCTAACGGACTTAGTGCCTCTTTTTATCGTGTTACAGGTGCTGCAAATGCATTCTGTGAAATCACGTATTTATTAGTATGTAAGTTTTATGTCCAAACATCTGTGATTACCAACAACCAGTATCGACATGTAGATATTTTGCAGTTGGTGACGACGTATAATGAAGGTAATCGGTCAAATAAAATCTCTTTGATTATTTCCCGATTGCCCGTCATATACGCTTTAACAAAGCGATATGACTTACAATGAAGATACGTTAAGTGAATCGCAGTGCTGGAAACCAATAATAGCCCGGGAACAACGTCCAAAAACACCCAGG
The DNA here is from genome assembly GCA_022494985.1 of Micrasema minimum. Taxonomy (NCBI): domain Eukaryota; kingdom Metazoa; phylum Arthropoda; class Insecta; order Trichoptera; family Brachycentridae; genus Micrasema; species Micrasema minimum. Next base: position 12,042 of record JAGVSP010003135.1, on the reverse strand, counting down.
CTTTCATATTTTTAATTATTTTAACTCTTTGTAAAGAATAAATTCTTAACCCAGAAGTCCTTTATACAAAACTATGCCCAGACAAGTTTTTGTCATAAAGAGTTCCCACAGTATATCCTCTGCCCATCCATCCAAATATAATCCCACTTCCTAACGCCCTCACCACATATAACGTAATAATCAATGTAAAAACAAAAAATGATCCCCCCCAATATATGAAACAAAAAAATCAATATATATTTATATTATGAATACACACAGCCCGCATACCTACAATATATGCACGTGGCATCAACATGCCCAAATACATACATTTATAACATGCTTTCATTCGTTTTACTTACAAGCTATTAAACAATTATAGTGTGCACAAATCAATAATTACACTAACTAACATAGCCTTTGCTAGTATCCGTACCCAATGGTGGCATAGGGCTCTGCATTGGTACACCATTCTTGTGCAGTTTAACTTGGATGCATTTAATTTCATGAAAGGCAAGATGATCAGTCTTAACGCTATCAGTAACTAGTCCAAGGTAATCACACGCCATGAAATATTAATATGAAAATTACCTCCTCTCGTGTAAATAAATATTTCAAACAATCAATAATTAGAGCAGACTGAATTTATAGAATATATTTTAAAAAACACTCTCCTCAGTCTCCTTGAGAGAAAATTACTTTTTGAATTTGTGTTCTCAGCGGAAATTTGACCCAGAGCTTCGCGAGTCTAATATTTTAGCCATCAGATACATTATATCGATGTTACTTGTTTCAATTAATTGAATAGCAGACTTCTGAGTTTTAAGAATTGGTATCTCAGAAGAAAATTGGGTATATTGGTTTGACTTTTTTAAAGGAACACAGATGATGTCAATCTGCAACGCAGCATTCATGGTCATCCGGTCATATGAGGCGTTTTAGGAAAGAGAGGCAAGAAGCGGCAGCCCATATATTTAATACGTACGCAACCTATGAGTGCCCTAACCTGTAGTCGGGACCTATTTTTACATGTCATTAGTTTTTTTTTAAAAATCCTTCGTTTGTTTGCGTCAGAGTTACTGGACGTAGACCTGTCACGAGAGGATGCACGGGAACCGGCGCTTGATATAAATGGCTTGGAGGCAGTTTGTTGAATCCATATGCTCCGCATAGGGAGGGGAAAATAGGAATAAAAAATGATGATTTAAATCAAGACTAGAAATGGAGATGTTTGGATATAGGTATCATCAAAACAAAATGTGGATTTTTTCGATTTTGAAAAATATTTTGACAACCCTGACGGGACAATACGTGTACAGATGCAACATGCCATATTACGAACAGCTGTAAGAAAATAACGACAGGGTAGTCCATATCACACACGCCGGTATTTACCGGATCATTCAACCGAAACGCTTCCAGTGCCGCATCCCTGTGAAGCGGTGCATCAATGCAGCTGCAGAATAACAACTAATAAACACGACTTTAAGATAAAAGTATTAAGTTTGCAAAACGCAGTGAAAATAAATTGATGCTATTATTATTAATAGATAACTAATATAAAATACTTGGTACATTTCCACTTTTATTTATTTTGACCAGTTAGCGCTTTCACCTTGTAACGGGCATCTTCAGACTGGTTCCTATACTATCTTTACACTCTTTACTTATCCTCTCCTGCGTTAAAAATTCAGATTTCCCAACACATACACCACACTTCACACACACTGTTCAACAACACACATACTCATGACATAACATAACCCACTGTTTGCTTACTTCACAGTCTTTAGAAATTTGTCTTGTACATTGTGTTGTCCACGTAATTGGTGTTATGTTCTATATGTTACCTCAATTTTTGAAATTCTATTAATTTGTACTAAACATAGCACTGTGTGTATAACATTAAAATATTAAATAAAATAAATACACTATTTTTTTAATTCCTAAGCCTCTTTGATTTTTTTTAATATACTACTAAACTAATGTATAATTTATTATTTATTTTGTTACGGAATAGTAACAGACAAAAGGATACTAAATAATACAAAAAAAATAAAAAATATAACTAAGTAGACTAATTGCCCTTTAAAATTGTTCACATCGTGCTTAATCGAATGACCAAAACATAATGTTTATGAAAATGTGACATACACACAATGCTTAAGTAAATATAACACACATATAAAAGCAAAAGTGATCACAAATATCTCAAGGACAACCTTCTCTTGAACCCATCTACGGAGCTTCCGAAGATGTCCATACCTTCAGTGCTGTCCCTGTGTATTACATTGTACTCTCTGCACATACGAGAGAGAGGATTGTAATAATATCTGTATTGGAGGAAAAGCGCTCAACTCTGAAAATGTCTGGATTACGCAGTCGTAAATTGGCACGCAGACCGATTTCGCTTATAAGCGTTGTGTCAAGAAGACTATTTATAATTTTATGTTAAGCAAGTGAGATCGATTACTTTTCTCCTTTTTTCTAAACTGTTCAGTTTTAAAGAAATGTGTTATCGATCTTTTATGGTTGTGTAATCTGCGACTCACTCCAGATCTATAGGCAAGAGTTCTTAAGAATTTGGCTTGTATCGATTCGATTTTATCTATGTAAACAGAATATTTGAGTTTTTATGTATTAGAGACTAAAACTTAATTATAGGGCATACAAGTTAGAGTTATGCGATACTTTTTACAGGACAGAAATCTGTACAATTTCTTGTTCAGAAAACTGTACAGTCTGTCAAAAGACACGCTTAATATGAGTATTTTTAAGGCGCGATCAAAAGTAAGTTATTTGTTTGCACACAGCAAATTTTTAATATGGTTAATAATGTAAAAATGCTATATGTTTTTTTCTTGGCCTTGATAGCGTAACCTGGTTACATCATTTTATAGGCCGCCCTTATTTTCACTGTCTGTCTGTACCTGATTCAACGGAAGATATTTTTTGTAATTGATTATATCGATAACACAGGCCAACACACATTTTGGTGCCTGCGATTTTTTAACTGTTCCTGAGTAATTTTTGGATGCAGAATGTAAAAAAGTTCTCAGATTTTGTCTATCAGATCTAGTTTTTGAGATTTTAAAAAAAAATTGTGTATATAAAATTTACGTTATAACTGTTATAATATATATATATATTACTATTGACAGTTAAAAAAAACAAAGACACATGGATTTAAGTATTTATTGCAAAAACTTAATTTACATAATTACATTAGTCACTAATCACATAAAAATTTTCTTTTATACGATTTTCTAGAATGGAGTTTACTAGGGCAGTCTCGCTGAAGGCTCCAGCAGTAGTCCGCCATCATGTGGCTATCCCATCGTCCTTGATAACGATCTTCCATAGTTTTAATATCCTGGTGCACTGGCACTTCCTCTTTCCAGTTGTCCACTGTCGCAAATGTTCAACACATGTTTTACATATGAAACGTGGGGCCCAAGATTTATCTTGATCTCCTAAATGAACGCCAAAATAGGCAAGATAAGCTCTTTTCACAAAGTCAGAAATCGTTTTTCTGCTCTCTTTCAAAGTGTATTCACCACACACATAACAAAAAACATCGGGATGATTTACACAGGTACGTCTGCTTGTGGATGCCATTGTTTCAGTTTAGTGTCTTGATACTACAAAACGACCAAAATTTTACACAAAATGATAGCACAACTTTACTTGGGAAAAACTCAGTAATATACTAAATCAAGTACAGCCAAGCAGGTATAGAAGGATCGGGTCATAGGCAATTACAGGTATAAAAGTAATTAAGAGCATTGTATTGAGTAGTTCCTAGTATAGGAACATTGGGTCAGGGACAATTCCAGGTATCCATTTGGCTAAATTAGATTCTGGGAAATTTCTATTTTGACGATTAAGTACATATTTATCTCTTTATTTGTTGTCCTTTATCAGAAAAAACTATATATCATTTAACCTGTAACGTGTATCTCAAAAACTAGAGCTGATAGAAAAAATCTGGTGGCATTTTTGGAATCAGCACATTAAAAACATCTAAAATCAGATGTTAGATTTCTGGCACCAAATTTTTTTTTTTTTTTTGTTGGCCAGTGTAATTGATCAGAATGGAGACACGGGAATCTAAGTAGAACGCCAAGTCATTGCCATTACTTCCGTTCATCCGCCTCGTAGCAAAGTTATGGCTCATTTGGCTACCGTGCATGAGGTCGCGGGTTCGATTCTCGCAGAGGGTCAACACGAAACATTTATTTACTGTGATTTTCATATTAATATTTCATGTGTAATACTTTGGACTGGTACTGCAGCGTATCATCTTACCTTCATGTAATAAAACGATTAAGATACACTGCACTTGGTGTACCGATGAAGTGCCCTAATCACCATTGGGTGCGGATAAGGGAAAGTAGTAGTAGTACTTCCATTATTTACCGTCCTGAAAGATGTGTTAGCAAATTTATAAGCAGGATTGAAATTGAAAAAAATTGAGTTCTAATGATAGAATTAAATATTTCAATATCTGGGCTACTTTCAAATAGTAGGAAATAACTGTGCCAGAAAGAAGGAAATATGTTGTGCTGGAGTGGGATTCGAATCTAGAGATTCCCATCCGGAATCCGCGACTCTACCAGTAGACCGCCTTTGCCACTTTGACTTTAGAATAAACTACTACTACTACTCTCCCTTATCCGCACCCAATGGTGCATAGGGCACTGCATTGATAAACTACGTGTAGTGAATTTATATGAAGTCAAGATGATCAGTATTACGCTTTAGTGCCAGTCCAAGGTATCACATATTATATATTTTTAAGTGAAAATTACATTGAATTAAATATTTCATATTGACTCCCATCGGGAATCGAACCCGAGACCTCATGCATGGCAGCCCGACGCGCAAACGCTACCACGACGTTTTTTAATATAACTAACTTTAAATTTGTATATTATTTAATGGATTATGCTTGTAAATAAAAGTCATGGCGGATTTGGGATTCGTTCCGAAGATTATTAAATATAAAGTTCACAACGCCGCTGCTAGGCTGCCCCTGTTGCTCGATCACAGATCACTGTCGACGCGGTAATAAGCGACGTGATAACGATTTCTTACCATGGATGTTTAACGTTTTCGCGATCACAATGGAACACGCGTTAAAAGTTATCGATCGGGATTATTAAAACGAGCGCATCAAATCGCGAGCCATTTCCCGAGATATATCTTCTTCGCACATATCTTCTTTCAATCTTTCTCGAGTGCCGTATTGCATTTAGCCGGCGTTCAGCAAGCCAAATATTGAGAAAAGCAGTCGACATAATAAACAATCCGACACGCGCGTTGACTTGACGTTTGACGTTTGGCCGCGATAATTATTATCATCTATGGTGCTCGGCAACGCTCGGCAATGCTCGGCTACGGCGAACGTGGAATGAACGTATGTTCATTGTGATCGGTCAAATGGTTAGCGTTAGCACGTGCTTAGCACGTTTTTAACTACATCGATAGTTATCTGTGATTGAGCTCCTGGGTAACATATTCATAGTTTATTATCTTACATTTATGTGGGTTAAGTTAGATGTAACAGACAGTAAGTTATAATCGCAATTATTTCTATTCGTAAACGAGATCAATAGAAAAATTGGCGCCATGTTGAAGATGAAGACATTGCGTCTTGTTCGTTCCTTAGCAATTAACAGCAGGATGAAAGAGATGCAGATGTAATTTGGAATTAGTTTAAGTTGGATTGGCTCATGTTGAATCAGATTACGGTAATTAGAAAATTATTCATCTGTATCTAATTGTTATACGTATTTGGGTACAAACAATTCATAGAAAAAATCGGTAGATACATGTCTCTTAAATTTTAAAATTATCGTATTAGCGCTATAACATAAATATGAATGTTTTTATGTGAAAATCACATTATTTAACATGTTTTGTTACTGTGAAGTTTTCTTTAAAAAAAAAAAAAAATCAAGGTTACTTCTCTTTACCTGAACACAGACATTATGTTAATATTCTAGTTTATTCAAGGACAACAGATGGTTGAAATACAATACGTTCAAAATTTAATGAAATTTAAACGAAATTTATCTATCATTTAATAATAAAATGGCAGCTTCTAAGAAAACTAGACGCTCAACTTGTACTTAAATATCTTATTACCTTTTTACCTACGCTATTTAGGATACCTTAATCTGCCGTATATTTAAAGTTATTTGGATACGAAGGACGGTAAGTATCCGCCGCGTGGCGTAGTGGTAGCGTGTTGGGCGCTCATGAGGTTGCGGGTTCGATTCTCGACGGGGTCAATGTGAATTTATTTTTTATTTTTTTAAATTCACACAAAATTCACATATTTATTATTTGTACTAAAAAAATTCAACGCATGAAGAATTTTCTGATAAGAACAAGATATTTGTATGAAAAAATAAATAGATACTTACATATACAATACATGATGTAACAAAACTCGATGTACAAGCGGGAAACCAGTGAATGTGCATCATATTTGGAGTCGGTTTAAAAAAAAAAATTGACCCATGTATAGTTTTCGAGAAAATGGAGTAAGAAGTTTTTTTATCGTTTTTGCCAAATTGTCATCAAATGTAATTTATTTATTTAAATTAATACTATCCATAAAGAAAATAAAACAAAAACCCGCATTCTAATGAGAATTTGTACAATTTTTCTTAACCTCCAGTACTTATGAAAGCATTTATAAGAAAAAAAATATTTTTTTCAACTCAGATTTAAAAGTCATACTATACACTTTCGACTCCGAATATGATGTAGATTCACCAGGTTTTGGGTTGTACTACAAGTTTTGTTACACCATGTATATACCTATATATGGACGGTGGAAAGGAAAAAGTTTCTAAGCGACATAATATATGCCAAGGAAAATGATACCCAGTGACATAATTCCTAATGCCTGGTATCATTTTCCTTTGCGCATATTATTTCGCTTAGTATATTTTTCGTTTCCACCGTCAATTATATATATTTTTATAACGTGTGAGACAGTAAAATTAACAAAAGAAAATAAACACCAGAGTTTATTTATAAAAGATACCCTATCTTTTTCCCAATATTAGGTACATGTATACGAGTGGCAACGTTCCTTATTAGAGGCAAAAATACAAAAATATGAAAGATATCTTACCTTGTATGGTTTCAGCATTCTTCTCAATTCTCCTGCTTCATTCAACCTCTCTACTGAGTCAGCGTCCTGAGAAAAAATACAAAAATAAATTAACCTTATAAACTTATTATTAACATGGAGTAATAAAACTCGCAGTAGAACCAATGATATTAGTTTTCATGGATAAACTATTTTCTTCCGTACCTTATCATGTCCAGCGCTTCGATTCTGTTAATGTGTTTCAACTACTGCGTATACGATGTGCTGAATTCGTATGCGCAGAAGTGTCTAAAACCTTAAGAGAATCGCACCGCAGATTAAGACAATCGCCTCAATTTCAACTTGTAAGAGGGAAACAGAATGATTAAAATGTATTAGATAGTAAAAGATAGATATATAGTTGTCTTTGTTTCACTGCAAAATACAAATGGAATATACAATTTTGGCAGTTCTCTTTGAAATAGCTTGTCTAGTGGTCTCTGAGTAGAGCTTAAATTTTCAATATATCGACTGCAGAAATTAACAATGTCGTAAATGAAAAACACCACTTTACAGTATGGCCAAATACGGGCTTAAAACGAATAAAATTCCTACGTTTTTCCTTCTGAAAAATTAAAAATATATTTATTTATTTTATTTATTTGAGATTTAAAACTTTGCGATGTTAGAGATATTGTTATTATAAGATAAGAAGTGTAATAGAAAAAAAAAAATGTCTAAATTTTGATCCGACATTATTAATTGCAGCAGTCGATATTATCTTTGCCGTCTATTGAGAAAATTACTAAACATTTACTAGCATAAATTTGTAAAAAGGTAATTTGCTTAGTCAGAAAATAAACAATACCTAAAAAAGCACGAGCCCTAAAGGTTACTTAGTATATCTTTGGTTATAGATTTTATAATATGTGTAAAACCAGTCTAGTCGCGTTGATAGGAACATTTCTTTCTATCATAGTTGTTTGTGTTCCTAGAATTTAGGCCTACAAATTTCGCTATGGTAATTAGTTCAACTTCATTCCTATTCCTATAAAGTTGGTTATTGTTCTGAAATGTTATTTGTTTACTTTAAAAAATGATTAACTTGAATTTAATTGAAAACAAAATTTGCTAGTTATCTAAAGGTTACATAAATATTTCTGGTATTATTATATTTATCATTGTTTTGACGATTTATTTGAAAAGAATAAGATCAAGTTGCTTATATTTAAATAAAATCACAAAAATGCGCATTAATTATCCAATGTTCAATCCAATTCCCTTTGGCACGGAATATCCCAGTGATCCCTCACATAATAATGTTCCCACATTATTATTTTATTTGAAAAAAACCACAATGTACAAGTTCAAATAGATTTCAAACCACCTAATATATGCGAACTCGTGGTAAGCCAGTGCCAGTGATAGCGTGAATTGATATATTGATATGTAAAATGCTGTTAAAAACGTAAAAAACAAATAATATATTTACATTTTTAGCTATATCGACAATTTCCTTAGTGTAAACGTAAGACAGTAACTAAGGATAGCGCTTAAAAAATATGCACATTTAGCGTTTCTTTTGACGGACTGTACGGTTTTCTGTACAAGAAACCATACAGATTTATGTCTCGCATAAAGTTCGCTTAAGGAAGAGTCGCAATTAGTCATATTCAAAGGAAACGGTACAAACTCCTTCACATCATCACGCATAAAATAATATTCACACATCAGTCCAGAAGATGGACACTGTAATGTGTTTCAAAACATCAGCCACACGAATCCCAAAGATCCGGCATAATTCCCCATAAAAGTATTTCTAAAATCTAAACGGATGATTTAGCAAATACACACAAGAAGTAGTGTTTAATTGCGTTTGAGTAAGATAATTTAATTTAATATTATTATTTTGACACATTAAGAAGTATGCAGTCTGATTAATAATTCTTCCTAGATATCACTTTAATTTATCTTTCTTCCCAAGAGCCAACTATTCTGAGATAGATTATCCGAGTCATACTCTTAAAGTTAATTTTAAAACGACTTTATTTGAAATTTATAAAGTATTATAATTGGAAGTCCAGAGAGGAACATGATATTCCCCAGAGAAGCTTTGGATGCAATTAAGAAAAGTTTGTAAAATGTGATAAACGGGGGAGAGACGTGAATTGAGATGGAGGAAACGTTTTCTGATGGAATAAGTTGAAGAAATAAGTTTTTTTTAAATATAAGTTGGATGTTTTGTAAACTTTATCATCTTGGCGCGTAAGTTTATTGTAAACCACAAAAAAAAAAATATATATAAAACTTTGCATCCGCCATCTTGATTTGAAACATAGGTAGTATCTAAATATAAAATAATGACCCCTATTTCCCCAGAAAACGTTGCCCATGTTCATGCACAGATAATAATAGTACATCCACAAAAATTTGTGTGCATAAAAATTTGTAAAACTGCACTTGATATTCTTGTCTCATAAATTACATAGCATTATTTATGTAAGATGTATGTTTACATACTATAAGTATTAAAAGAGCAAGTTTTTCTTAAATTCATTATGTCGACCATTAAAAACATTAATTTTTAAATGTTATTATAGTCCTAAACACACGTGATAATGAGTTAAAATACGCCATTTTATTGTTATAAGCCTGTTGAGTTTATGTTCTAAGATAAAACTGATGGATCTAAATACCCATACTTTTAAAGGGGTTATATGTAATAGAATTATTTTGTTTATGCAATTATTTTAATTTTTAAAATTATATCATACTTTTTACTTTAAAGACATTAAGTGTTTATCTTTCGAAATTTTATTTAATTTAAGACGTCGGGTTATGTGCATCAAGTAATGAAATTTTTGTCTCTTTTGTCTATAAATTCGGGTTATTTGAATCGGTACATGATATCATTATTTGTTTTCAATTTAGATTTAGATTTAATAGAATTCAAGACAATAGTTTCAAGTCTAGACTTCAAAAAAAATGTTGCTAGAGCATTTTAACGTTATAACATCTATTCGTGAATTTATATAATGCAATTATTGTTATAACTATGGATCATTATACATTAGATAATATTTATTGATCATTCATTATTATTTGTGTATAATTTATTAAAGAACTGGGAGTGCGGCTTGGAGTAGCGGGCGCCGCATTCAACAGTATGAAAGCTGTCTGGAGATCGGATGTTTACTCGGTTAAAACAAATTCCGCCTTTATAACTCCTGCATCACACCTGCTCTCCTCGAGTTTTGAGAGTAGGTGTCTTAAAATAATTTAGGTGTGAGGTGGTTTGACTTTGTAAGGAACACAGAGGTGAGGCAACGGACACAGAAACCCTTAGTATCTACTGTCATCCGGCGAAGGCGTTTCGGCTGGCAAGGCCATATACTATGTATGCCTCCCGAGAGCCTTAACCATGCTTGCCTACTTTACAAGGAATCAGGCTCTCGGCGTCCTGGTCGTCTACTGTTGACAATTCGTCGGCAGTTTGCGTCAGAGCCGCGGGACTTGGGAGGATGCACGGGAGCTGGCGGCCGATCGCTTGGCCTGGAGGCAGTTTGTGGATGCTATATATAGTTTATTATGGTTTATTTATTATGCTCCACATAGGGAGCGGATATGGTATGATGATGATGATGATAATTTATTACAAAACAGTATTAAATTGTGCCCACGTTAATTTAATTACCAAAAAATATAATTTTAATGCTGCCTATTTTACATTTTACAAGTTAACAGGTTTTCGGCGGCGCGCGGCGTCTTGGACGTCCATTGTTGACAATACGTTCACGTCACGGGACGTAGACATAGTAGAATGTACGAAAACTGGCGGCCGATTGTTTGGCATTGAGGTAGTTTGAGGAATACATATGCTTTATATTGGGTGTTGATATAGAATGATGATGATGACGATAAAATTTGATGATTTTTAAGAAACGTCTAAAGCATTACTACCTCTCTTCAAATCTTTAAAACATCCTTTATTCATCCTCTTCCCTATCCCTTTCCTTCCTTCCCTATTCAATTTCCTAATGTCATATTTTAGTTTATTATTCTTGTAAATAATGCAATGTTATTTTTAAGCCCACCAATACAAAAATGATTATCACTAAAATAACTAAGGGTTGGTTAAAAGACATTCCTTAAAAGCTCGATCAAGTAATCTTGAATTGTGATTTCCTTTTTATTAACTTTTATACATACGTATTTTGTAACTTTTACAACTTGTTTTTGAAGTTTTATTAATCTTAATACCCAAATTTATTAATTGTAATGTAACATAATAGTTGTACTTTTGGTGCTTTATACATTAATGTAATTGTAATGTTACTTAATAAATGTGTTACGATGCCATGTAAATGCCATCAGGCGTATATGTGCTAATAAATAAATAAATAAAAACGCCCTTGTACACTTTCTATGTAATTCTACATGAAGTTCTAAATCAATAAATAAAATGAGCACAGAAAAATACATGAATTTAAAGCAGCATGAAATAACGATGTTTTTTTGGTAAATAAAATACAACCCTCGATTCCATTTGGGTAAGTTGAGTAGGGTTTAAAAACGTAACAATGTTTGCTGCCCTTGAGGCGGGAAAAACATTATTACATACATTACACCTGTCTATTTCGTGGCTATATCACAAATCTTCATTCCACCACTTAACTAACGATTTTTCAACTGTCATTCTACACGCTTTAGCAAACTGTAATTATTTTCCATCCTTAAATCTTGTGTTTTTGACTACTGGTTTATCCACGATGATAAAACACACACCAAAGAAAGACTTTGAATGTGATTAAATTTACAAATGTGATTTGACAAAATCTTGAAAAAATTAAATTTAATCGAATTATTTTCACAACACATTACTTTCCTGTGTAACACTTAAAGCTGACTACGTGTTGAATTGTTGAATGTTACCTAATTGAATTTTAGTTCTA